>QRFJ01004780.1:0-62236 GCA_006176705.1 Cocos nucifera | reverse complement strand
AACCCTAATAAACTCCAGCTCAAAAAATCCCCTAGGCTAACCCAACCCATACATGAATTAGCCCCCTTAGGATCTCTTGAACGAAACCTTAAGACCCCTAGGATCAACTTAGACCGTAGCCCAAAACAGACCCTTGGGTAACTCTGCCCATGCATTGAGCTGGCTCAGTCTCAGCATTGAGCTAGCTAGGTTCCACTGGGATGGCTCAGTTAGAAACTGAGTTGGCCCAGTTCTTGTAAGCACACCAACTGGCATCACCTCTCTCTGATACTAATTGATGTTTCATGATATCGCTTGAATGCCAATTATCCTTGGCATCACAAGCCTCGATACCATTGTGGAAGCTCCTGATCTTTAGCATGGACCTAAAGGAACCTATGACATTCTCTATGGGCAGCAAACCATCGATCCTCCATCTGGATCTATGATGGGGTGCCTCCCTCCTTGGGCTTGAGGGAGATGCCCCCTTCTCTAGGCCTTCTTCAAGAACCCTAGGGCAGCAACTCTAGAGAGAAGAAAAGAAGAGAGTTGAGGGAGAAAAGATCTGTATTCTACAGCATAATGAAATCCTAATACAACCTATGTATTTATACATAGCCATAGGCCCGATCAAAAAACTCTCCAGAAAATCCAATATGTAAAAGCACTCACCGAGCCCATGTACACCCATGTCTCCCATGCTCTCATCCTCTGGATCTAGACCCGACCCATACATGAATTAGCCTCCTTAAGATCTCTCAAACTAGGCCTTAAGAACCCTAGGATCAACCCAGACCCTAGCCCAAAATAGATCCTCACATAACTCTACCCATGCACTGAGCTGGCTCAGTCTTAGCACTGAGCCGGCTATGTTGTACTAGATTGGCTCAGTCTCAAACTAAGCCAACCCAATCCTATGCCATGCCAGCAGTCCCAAACACATAGCTCTCTATTTTGCCTATGCATTGAAACTTAGCCGATCCAGTTTTGGATTGAGCTGGCTAACTTGCAAAAAATCTTCTTTCCACAGTCTTGATTTCTCGGCTTTGGTTCCTGCTTCACCTTATGTCCTAGGTTTTTGAAGCACCAACCAATCCCTTGAAATCTTCGGAGCCAACCCCCTGACTCCCCTTGTGGCCTCCCAAGGCTTGGGAGCACCACAAATCCTCATAATCTCCACCTTGGTGCTCCCAAGCCTTGGCAAACCTCTCGATAATGCCCTCCTGTACGATCACACTATCCCTGCGTACTCGATAGCACCTTGTACAATCATCACCTCCGCCAATCCTCTTCAGCTGTTGTGCACCCTTGAGGCCTTTGGGATGACTGCCTCCACCACTGAAGACCTGTGCTTGCACCTCAGCACCATCCTAAAATTATAGGATCCCTTTTGCTTAGCAGTTGCATTACTTTTTTTGGACTTCCCTAAAGAACCAGCAGCATTCCTGTACTGGCACTCGCTGCAAACCCTGACATGGTCTCCTTAGAACTATGTCTGTTCTCCTGTATATGCCGCTCCATCTGGAACTATGCATCTCTGATGCTGGTGCTAGATATCGATCCTTCCGCACCCCTTTGCTCTGAACTCATGTCAAATTCCTCTCCAATTGTGAAGCCACCTCTCCAAAGCTCAACCTATATCTGAAGTCCACCAAATGCCATAGAAGTCGACTCTACCATCGAGTCCCTCGAGGCCAACCATCCAATGCTATACTACTGGGCCCGTCGCTGTACCTCGAACACCATCGCTGCCCCTTCAAACCCTCCGTGCTTCGTGGACCCCTTTGAAGCTATCTCAGATACCTCCGCAACCTGTAGGCACCTCCAAAACCTAAGAGCTCATCCAACTCTTCTGAATCCAATGATTGAACCCTAGAAAATTCCACCCAAGTCCGTCTCTTCTACCCCTACACCAACCATCACTTCTATTACGCTCGAAGAACCATCCTCCACCTAAACTGCAACTCTCCCTAGTGCCCCTATAGAAGAAACCTGATCCATGATACTCTCAACTGCTTGAGACCTTCTGGCACTCCCTGAGACCTCTTTGCTCTTCTTGAGACCTACTTTCAATCTCCCTGATAAGCCCTTGACATCATCTATTGAGATACACTTCTCGATTGCCACACCATCGAGCCTCTCTTAGACCCTATGCCTCTAGGGAAGCGCTCCTATAGCACTCCAGTGCTCCCTGACTCATCTTTATACCACTCTACAGCCATCCAGTACTAACCTGCTGGACCTCTATGGATCATCCATCTCCATCACTCTCAAGACTTCGTAAATCCATACTCTGATCGAACCACTGAATACATCTCCGACTACTTCCCCACCTTCTAGACACCGAAGGATGTATAGTCGCTTCTTCAGCCTTCCTTCGATCATTACATCTTGAGAAACCTCTCTTCAATAACCCTACACTGTCCATCTTCATAGAGAATCCTAATGCTCTCTGCTGAGATACCTTCCTCGACTGCTACATCATTGAGCCACTCTCAGTCCTGCATCTTCAGGGAAGTGCTATTGTAGCACTCCAACGCTCCCTGCCTATCACATAACTATCATACACCCCGACCTTTCCACCAAGACTGATAAGCAAATCATGTACCAAATTCTTTCATCCTAGAAAAATCCCTTCTCGTAAATCCTTTCAACCTCCACCTTCAATCCGCTGCTCCCGGTTGGCCAAACCACAGCAATAATAAGGTAGATTTGAGACATACCATGAAATTCTTGTGCAGATTTCTGATTTCACCTTGTACGACTTCTCCTTCCCTTCCATGCACCATCAAGCTCTAAAACTTGGCTCTGATACCATATTGTATGCACACCAACTGGCATAACCTCGCTCTGATACCAATTGATGTTCCATGATATCGCTCGAATGCTAATCATCCTTGATGTCACAAGCATCTCGATACCATGTTGCAAAAGCTCCTGATCTTTAGCATGAACATGAAGAAACTTGAGACATTCTCTATGGGCAGCAAACCACCGATCCTCCACCTGGATCTGTGATGGGGTGCCTCCCTCCTTGGGCTTGAGGGAGATGCCCCCCTTCTCTAGGCCTTCTTCAAGAACCCTAGGGCGGCAACTCTAGAGAGAAGAGAAAAAATGAGTTAAGGGAGAAAAGGTCTGTATTCCACAGCATAATGAAATCCTAATACAACCTATGTATTTATACATAGCTATTAGGCTCGACCAAAAAAACTCTCCGGCTAACCCAATACATGAAAGTACTCACCAAGCCCATGTACACCCATGTCTCCCATGCTCTCATCCTCTGGATCTAGACCCGACCCGTACATGAATTAGCCCCCTTAAGACCTCTCAAACTAGGCCTTAAGACCCCTAGGATCAACCTAGACCCTAGTCCAAAATATACCCTCGTGTAACTCTGCCCGCGCACTGAGCCGGCTCAGTCTCAGCGCTGAGCTGGCTAAGTTTCATTAGATTGGCTCAGTTTGAAACTGAGATACCCAGTCCTATGCCATGCTAGCAGTTTCAAATGCACAGCTCTCTATATTGCCTGTGTCCTGAGACATAGCCGACCTAATTTTGGACTGAGCTGGCTAACCTGCAGAAAATCTTCTTTCTACAGTCTTGATTTCCCAACTTTAGTTCCTTGCTTCACCTTGTGTTTCAGGTTTTCGAAGCACCAACCAAGCCCATGAAATCTCTAGAGCCAACTCCCTAACTCCTCCCGTGGCCTTCCAAGGCTTAGAAGCACCATAAATCCTCACAGTTCTGTATCGTGCCAGCAGTCCCAAACACACAGCTCTCTATTTTGCCTATGCTTTGAGACTTAGTCGATCCAGTTTTGGACTGAGCCAACTAACCTATAAAAAATTCTTTTTCTACAGCCTTTAAGCTCCAACTTTGGTTCCTTGCTCCACCTTGTGTTTCAGATCTCCAAAGCACCATCTAAGCCCCTTGAGGCCCTCAATACCTAAACCTCAAGCTTATGAAGAGCTACATACTGCCTCCACCCTAAGACAACTCCTATCTAGCCCTAGGACCACACCTATCCTAGCTTTACGAAGCCCTCACCCTGGCTCCGCCCATGGCCTCCCAAGGATTGAGAGCACCACAACATCTATAGGATTAAGCGGTCTGGCTCGACTCTCATGTTTTTCCATCTATGATCAGCAGACATGCCCTAAGGCATGGGAGCGAGATGGATCACAAGCTCTTAAAGTCAGATGGAGGTCGAATGTTGAGTCGAGGTGGAGATTGTTAGAATTTGACATCTTGAATTCGATCTATAGCAGAGAAGAATCAGTATTAGCAAACAGTCAAGCTAGCTCGGATATGGGGTCGAGTTAGTTCGAACTGAGATCGAGCTAGCTCAGGTTGAGATCGAGCAAGCTCGAACCATAGCCGAGCTGGATCTCTCAAGCAGATAGACAGTAGGAGTTTGGATGAGATGTAGTTGAGCCAGCTCGGTCAGAAATGCAGTTAAGCCAGCTCGACCTTTGACCGAGCTGGCTTGATGGAGGCAAATAGAACAGGATGGGATTTTCTATTTGGACTCAAATTATGATTAATTCAAGGGGTCTACGGGAGTTGTGCATAGACCACAAGATCCAACAGCTATGGAGGGTTACGATCATGATCTAAAGGTCAAAAAATATTCTAAGACACCATCAAAAACATGTTTGACTCATATTAAGAGAACGAGCCCTGTTAGGACTCTTATGAACTACTGAGAAGAGGATTCTCATCCTAATTAAAGGGCTGAGGTGCCGTGAAGAAGCAAGGTGGCACGTGTGGCATGAGAGGCACGTAGAGAGGCTCAAGCAGCCACTGAGAGAAGCTTGGTAGAGCGCTGAGTACATGCAGCCCACGAGAGAGAAGCAATAGGTGCATAGCATCTAGCAAGAAAGCTATGAGGCAGAGCATCTTGTAACTTTTGAGGGTCTCCTTGGGATTCTTAGAGAGCTTTTATGAGGATAGCTTCTTGTTGGAAGAAATTTATGTACGGTGAGTTGAGAGTGGATGTTCTCCTCTTATACTTGTTTTACTCTTTCATAGTGAAGCTTTGCGTGCCCTATGGAGGCAAGCCTTTAGGCTGATCTACATACTTGATTGTTTCTTATTTTATTTTTTTCTTCTTCCTATCGTAATAATTTGGTACTAGATTCTTGACAAGTAGTATCAGAGTAGTTGATATCCCAATAGTTGGAAGATGTGATAAACATTTAATTTAAGCCACTTGAAGCATATAATTATATTTAATTAATTTTAATTAATTAAGAATTTAATTTTTTTATGTTCCATAGGAAAGATGATTGCTAATATGAAGAGCCCAATTTGCAAATCAAAAGGACTCAAATTGGGAGCAAATTGGGCTAAAAATAGATTTAAGATAAAAAGAAGGATGCATGCAGTATTACAAAAAATGAAGATAGTATTTAAGAAAACCCTTATCGGAAGTATGCAGTTTTTGAAAGAAACAAATGTTTCTTTTTGGAAAGAACGTGAAAGCAAGTTGGAGAGTGGGCATGCATGATATTATCAAATATTAATTGGTTTTTTGGGAAAATAAAAGGAAAAGAAGCCTGGGAGCAGTTTGTGGATGCAGTTTTCAAGCAGGTTCGTGTGCATTTAATTGTTTTTGCGAGCACAGCTTGTGACATTTGATGGCCCTTCATGAGTCCTAATTTGCTTTTCTTTCAAACTCTCTCCGCCTCACCCTCCCCTCTATAATAACCCTTCCTCATGCCAAAATAGAAGCAAGCGGCCTCCACAGCCTCTCAGTTCTCTTCTCTCTCCCTCTCTCTCTTTCTTTCTTTGCAAAATAGCAATCATATCCTCTTTCTTCTTCTTTCTCTTCTCCATAAACCTCAATCATCTTCTCCACAAAATTCTTTCCTCCTACTCTTAATCTCTACTCCAAACTATTGGAAGAAAAATTCAAAGCTCTAGGATGAAGATTTTAACGAGAAGCTTTTTGATGGCTGGCTAGTTCGTCTTGTTCTCAAAAGATCACTATGATCTTATTTTAACAATATTTTTTATTTTTTCATCTTTTGTATTTTTTTTAATATGCAATAAAGATTGTTTTTCTTTATTATATTCTTATGTCTTTATTTTCTTGCATAAGATTAATCTAGAATAATTTATAACCCTTGAGATGAGCCATGAACTATGAGTATGGTTCGTGCTCTTGGGATAGATTTTCTTTAGATTAATTTCTTTTATTATATCTAAATAGATTAAGACTAGCCTATAACTTTAAGAGATGGGCTGTGATCTAAGGATATAGATCGTGCTCTCTAAGATAGGTTATATCTTTATTGATTAGATACCAATTAAAGCATATTAAAAAAGATACTAGCTATCAAACAAGAGAGTAGTTGAGATCTTGAGAATCCATCTTCATACTTGCAATCCAACTTTTCTAATTAAAAGTAGTCTTTTAATTAATTTTTATTCTACTTTCAATTTAAATCTAAATTATTTAAATATAATTAACATGATCCCTATGGATACAATCCTGACTCATCCTATCTATATAATAGTAAGTTAGATTTTATTTTTGACCATCTATAATAGCAGGCAGTCAACTCAAATTACTAAATGATTTAATCAAAACTTAATTCACCAGGATGGCTAGGTAAGTGAGATCAATGAGAAGGATATGCCATTAACTCTCCATAGACTCAATCTATGTGAGTGGCTTCCAATTAAAGACCACTGGTCAAGACTACCATACTTATCTTAGACACCATCCGATTAAAAAAATTTTGATTTGATGCACCTAATGATTCAAGTTTGACCATTGAGCCACAATCAAGATCCATTTGGTAGAAACATGAACTTGAGGAACTACAACTATTGAAAATTGATCAAGAAAAAAATTAACCTAATCAGAATTAACTATTAATTAGATTTGCTCAATTACTTAGTCCATTATCTATATGATTCTACCCCTAGATCTAACCCAATTAATGGATCCTGATTCAAGCTAACCCATGAACCCAAGGTTTATGAACATGGCCTTTAGATCTTTGATTCTCAAATCTAGATCACTTTGTTTCATAGCTTAATTCTCAATTACGTTTATGAATATTAAAATAATTTTAATATATAAAATAATTTTACATGATTTTATGCAAAAATGTTTGGTTCTGAAATAAGGATTGACACCTCTCTGATAGGAGTCGACTCCACCCAGCAGGTCGACCCATAGGTCGACAATAGGTTGATCTCTATGACAAAATAGAAAATTAAAAATCTCATCTACAGTAACTGAGTCGACTCTAATGAAAAAAGTGTCGACCCCTCAAGGACTGGGGTCGGCTCAGATAGGATAGGAATCGACCCTTGCAGGCATGCCAACAACTATTATAGAGTTTTAGACTTTCTGATTTTTACATAAACTTTAATAAAATTAATTATAAATCAATTTTAGATTTTATCTAAGCTTATTTATGATTCTAGATTTTATTTTTGATGATTAGATTCATCTTTTTATGCAACTTTTGTATCAAATACAACAGTCATAGGGTTTCATAAATATAGGATTTTGCAGAAAAGTAAATTTTGATCCTTTCACATTTCTGCTTCATGAAAAATTATAGTGGCATCTATCATGGCTCCTAAAATTGGGGCTGGACTGGACACAGATCAAGGTGCAAACCATATTAGGACATTGGACGGGTTTGAGGTCTGACTATACTCTCTTGAGATTTGGGCAACTTGGAGACCAAATCTAAGCCCTAAAATTATCTGAGAAAATGTGTACAAGATCTACAAGAAGTACTCAAGAGAATAGGGTCAGGGGCACATATCTCGAGATATACGTTGGTCAGCAAAAAAGCTAGTGCAATGAAGCATAATAGAATATAGTTTATCCATACAACTTTGTGCAATATTTTGGAAATCCTATAGAAGTTGGTTCAAAGTTAATAAGGTATTATCTTAAAGAATTTTTCATTCCAAATCAAACAGATTAAGTTTCATTGCAATCCGAGTTCGTTTGAGTCACGAACTTGGCAGTTTTATCTGACTGTACAAAGTCCTGCGGGAATGGGGATTCTGAGTTTATCCTCATCTTGCACTTAGAGAGCTGAGTTCATGAGGAACTTGTAACCTAGGGTTGTTCCTATATAAAAGGACACTCAAGGATGGGGTTAGAGATCAGAGAGAGAGAGAAGGAGAGGAAGAGATCATCTAAGGATCCTCTTGTATCTATGAGAGATTGAGAGATTGAGAGAACTTCTATTGTAAACCAGTGAGTGGTTATTTAAAAAAAGTTCTCTTCCCCTTATTTCTTCTTCTTCTTCATGGTGTTTCCTGGTGTCGCATTCCGCTGTGTTCTTATTATTGTTGGACATGGCCTAAGTCATAGAGACTAGGTTCCCATGCTAAGGAGGCTGATTGGTTCTCTTCTGCCCTATGAAGAGCTAATCGAGTCACACGTTGTTGGAATTTGCTCTGAGATTCCTTCGTATGTGACACATCCCTAAATGCCATAAGAGATCTCTATTGAATAGGAAGCGAGGGCCTCTAAACCCTTCTTTCTATTATAACTTGATGGCTTGGTGATTTATCCAATCCAAATATAAATTATAAGAAAATAAACTAATCTAATTATCTCTTAAATCTAATTAAAAATATAGATCTCATCTAGATCAAATCATATACATCATATGTATCATAAAAATTTAGATTTTATTAACTATGCATTAATATCATATCATAAAGGAACCAGACACTCTGATACCACTGTTGGAAAAGTGCAAGGATTTAATGCATGGTTTTCAAAATTTTTTTGAAAACATATGCAGTGACAGACTTTAGATTAAATCTTTTAATTTGAACATGCATAGATCTAATCTACAAACATCCTAGTCCAAGACCTATAATATAATATCATGCATATAAAATTTAAACATAAAAAAAAAAAATGAGATCAAAAGTCATACCTTAGTTTGAAGCAAAGATCGCAGCTTGTGTAGAACTTGTTCGTTGCTTCAGCGATGCACATGAACAGCCTCTAAGGATATCCATGAGAAACTTAATCCGTTCGCTCCTGGAGTGCTAGCTCCTTGCAAAGATAATCTTAATGGCTGATAAAAAAAGAAGAAGAGGGTATTGATATAAGAGAACATCCTTCTCTTATTTTTCTCACAAAACCCTAGCCTCTCACTTACTAGAGAAATGGTTTCCTCTAGATCTCACATGCCAGGAAGCCCACCCCTAAAGCTCACACCTAATCCTCTCTCTCAGGGTTTTGACACCTCAAAAGCCTCTAAACTTTTCTATTGTTCCTTTGTCTCATAAAGGACTACTTATTACAGAGATGAAAGGTAGAGTTGGAGATTGGAACAAAGTCCAATCAAAATCATTTTGAGCTGAAACTCCATCAAACCCTAACCCTATCTAAGAGTGGGCAGCATGGGGTGTTAGGCATCTAGAAATCTCACACACAACCTATTTGTGCATTACAAATAGGAAAGGATTTTAGGGTTAGGTGCAAGGGAGGATGCAGTCCTAAATTGGACTCTAGGTTCTCATCCTTTTGGCTCAAATCAAACCACCTTTGATTAGACCCAAACACATGACTTAACCTAATATAATTAGGCTCTTAATCTCTTGATCAAATCAAGGATTATTTGAGTCCAAGATCTGATCAAATCAGAATCTCATCTTTATTAGCAGTTAGGTCATCTAATAACCTAATCGGTTAGATCTAAATGAATCCAATTTAATTAGACTTGATCTAATCTTCATAATGTTAGATATATGCCCTAGAAGCCAGATTGACCAACACATGTAAAACTTTCTATGGGCATAATTTATAATTTTTGACTTATAAATAAAGTTGGATTATTTTCTCAATCACATTATGTTAAATTATGTCTGTAATTCATCCATTAGGTTAATGGATATAATAACACATATTCTTTAGAACTGAGAATTTGAGACATGTATTATCATAATTAACTTATAAACTACTTCTGATCATAGGATCATCATTAGGATGATGATTGATCTAGAAGATTGGTATACAATCATTTCCTTAGAATAGATGTGTCTTAAATCTACGGTGTTGAAACACTAGAGTAAAGGTACAGGTGTTTGTTAAGAACATGGAAACTAAGTGTGATCAAATTTGAGTAGTCATAAGAAAATCTACTTTCTCATCAATGACTTACTTATTGTTGCAGTAATATGTCTAGTTCTCTGACCTAAGATACATCAGCAATTTACCTTGAGGGTATTATATTTTGATGACACCATAACTCGGTCTCCTAGTTATATGAAATCTTGAGGTGTATGTTGGCTATAGCATGTTCATTATAGAAATTGGATCGCACCAAGATGAGATCTATCAATCTCGATAGAGGAATAGTCCTATGGTGATTCATGAGACTGAGTCGTAAAGTCCATGACTATGGTAGTGTAAAATAACAAAAAGAGGTTTCTATTAGGATTTCACATCGAACTCAAATCGATTGATTCTGTCATATGATAGGTATGATTTTTGATGAGTTGACCTTAATCTCGATCCTATCGAAACTTATGATAGAAGAACCAAATCACACGATAACTACACTGAGAGAATTTTTTTTTAGTTCTAGTGAGTTGCCACCATATACTTCTAGGTGTCACTGGTAGATTATGAGATTAATTAAAATTTTCTTGGTGATCGATAATTCTAATTGACTAAATCAAAGAGTTCTGATCCATCAAAAGAAGTTTTGATGATGTCAGTAATGGAGATCATGATATATCCCATTACCATATAAAATTGAACCTATGGGGTCACACAAACAAAGGTTTTGGCTCTAGATGTTTTCAATTGAACTCATACAGTCGATTGGTTTGGGTTAGATCTAATTAGGTTCAAGAAAGTCATGCTAGCACTTGATTGAACCTACTTTTCTCCTGCATTAGATTTTCTATTGGACTGACTTAGTTAGATTGGATTTGGCTCGCCTAGACACCAAGATTGAGCAATGTCCTAATCTCCTTAAGAGGATAAGGATAAGGGAGCACCAAGTGAAGGGCGCCCCCCATCTTTGACTTTTCTTCTATGCCCGAGAGAGGGGTGCATGCCTCCAACAATTTCTTTAAAAGCATGTGCTCTTCTTAGAGAGAGATTATCAGAAGGCACATGCCCTCTTCCTGGCATGTGTCTATATGTAAGCGCACCAACTGGCATCAATCCTCCCTGATACCAATTGATGTTCCATGATATCGCTCGAATGCCAATCATCCTTGGCATCACAAGCCCCGATACCATATTGCAGAAGCTCCTGATCTTTAGCACGGACCTGAAGAAAGTTGTGACATTCTCTATGGACAGGAAACCACCGATCCTCCACCTAGATTTATGATGGGGTGCCTCCCTCCTTGGGCTTGAGGGAGACGCCCTCCTTCTCTAAGGCTTCTTTAAGAATCCTAGAGCGGCAACTCTAGAGAGAAGAGAAGAAGAGAGTTGAGAGAGAAAAGATCTGTATTTCATAGCATTTACAGCATTTTGAAATCCTAATACGACCTATGTATTTATACATAGCCATTAGGCCCGACCAAAAAGCTCTCCGACTAACCCAATACATGAAAGCACTCACCGAGCCCATGTACACCCATGTCTCCCATGCTCTCATCCTTTGGATCTAGACCCAATCCATACATGAATTAGCCACCTTAAGACCTCTCAAACTAGATCTTAAGACCCCTAGGATCAATCCAGATCCTAGCCCAAAATAGACCCTCATGTAACTCTGCCCGTGCACTGAGCTGGCTCAGTCTCAACACTGAGCCGGCTAAGTTCCACTGGGTCGTCTAAGTCTGAAACTGAGCCGACCTAGTCCTATGCTATGTCAGCCATCTTGAATGTGCAGCTCTCTATTTTGCCTATGTACTGAGACTTAGCCGATCCAATTTTGGACTGGGCCGGCTAATCTATAGAAAATCTTCTTTTTACAGTCTTAATTTCTCGGCTTTGGTTTCTTGCTTCACCTTGTGTCCCAGATCTCCAAAGCACCAACCAAGCCCCTGAAATCCCTGGAGCCAACCCCCTGACTCCTCCCATGGCCTCCCAAGGCTTGGGAGCACCATAAATCCTCACACCTTAGTGGATAAAGATGGAAGTTGGAGTTTGTTTAAGTTTGCATAAGTCAAATTATTTGATTTAATTCAAACTAGAGGGAGAGGTTATCTGGGTGCCAACCACTTTTATCAAATAAGGTGGCACATGCCTGAAGGCCATTTTGTTCGTCAAAATGCTATGGAGAATAAGAGAGGGTCTCCAGATATCTTGAGAAGTCCTTCTACTTTAAGTATTTGATCCGGTCAAAAACTTAAAGTCCTAGATCTCTAGGTTTTCTATTTCTATAAATAGGGAACATGCTAAAGGGTTTAAGCATCATAATTTTTAGACTATGAAAGCCCGGCCTCTCTTCCTCCATGCCTCATCCCTCTTCTCTTCACTTCATCACTCTCTCTCCATGCCCAAGGAGTTGGGCTGATCCAAGTTCTCAAAGGTCAACTGCTGCCTGTGTAAGAGAAGGAGATTTAGTCATGTGCTGATTGAGGTACTGTCGATGATCAGATTGATGGAAGATCAAGAAGATCCAAATCTGACTTGCTGAAGCCAGATTAAGCCAAAGAAGATATCTAGATCTAAGCTCGAGTGGATACCAATAGAGGCTAGGTGCGTGTGCGGCTCGAAGATGAACCTCGATCGAGACCAGATCATTAGATCATGGAGATCATTTACCCATGCAAGATGATGTGATCACCACTCTTTTGCATGCTTTAGTTGCTGATTTTCGTAATTAAAACTATGAATCCTTTGCTAGATCATATCTAAAAAAATTTAAATTTTGTTGCATCTGATATGGCTAAAAGAAAAGTTTCTTCAATTGGTATTAGAGCTAGATTAATGGTTCATAGATCTAGATTACATAGATCTAGACTATATTTTTGATGAGATCAAAATAGCATGTGAATAAAAATGCATGAGATGTGTTTTTAATAGATACTTGAGATGTATAAGTACATAGCATGATTAGATTAGATCTATTTCATATACGAGATATATGCATGTTATAGATATAGTTTCAAATCCTAGTAGCAAAGTACCTCGATTGAGATAGTCGCCATAGACATCCGGTCATAAGAGTAAGAAGGGATTTAAAGACCCTTGCTTTCCATTCAATGAGGTGCTTTATGGTGTGTAGGGGTGCCACTACGTTGGTTCTCATGAAGAAGAACAGTGAAAGAATAAAATTTACTTTTTGCTAATCTTAAGATCTAAAAATTCTTGGATCTATTTTTCATACTTTGAATCATGAATCCTATTATACTTAATTAAGAATTAAGTTATGAAAATAAATAGATCTAAAAATTGAGAATTAAAGATCTAAGACATTTTCATAATATATATGGGTTCAGGGTGTGGGTAGCTTGATTAGGCCTAGAATGAGTTGTTGATCAAATTGAATTAGGTGTTAATTAGGATGAGATCAGGAGTGCTTTATGACCAGCCCAATAGTTGTAAGTTTGGTCAAGATCGATTAACAGCCATATGTTATCAATCATCTCAAGACCTAATTTGGGTCCACGGTTCGAGCCTAGATTGTATGCTAATTTGATCAATTCTAAATTGATAAATTAATATCTAAGATAAGTCTGACAGATATGATTGATGGTCATTCATTGGGCACTACTCACCTAGATGAGTTTATGGTGAGTTAATAGCATATCCCTCCCATTGATCTCACTTATCTAGCCAATTGGTTTGATTTAATTCTATATTAGGTTGCCAACAATTCAAGCTAGCCCATGCTACTAGGTTAGTCATAATAGTTATGACTAATTAAGGATGTGACCTAAATTAAATCTTTCTCTAAAATATCGTCTTATGGTCTTCCACCATTGTAGTTGAAGAAAAACTAGCTTTTCCTACCACAAGATCGATCTAATCTGATCAGATCTTTAGCAAAAAATTTTAAAATTTTTTCTATAAAATCTTATCAGATCTGAGGGTTCTCAAATCTGATCTCCATGATCTGATATTAAAATAGAAATTAAATCAAAACTATAACAATGTTTGTTACCTAATTAGGGTAAATGATTTACCCTGATGATGATCCGACTACACTTGAGGCTTTGGACTAGCCATGCACATGCCCGACCTCTACCGAAGTCCACTTGGGCTAGGTTTGGATGCCTTCTCCTTCTAGATCTGATCTCCAAAGATCAGATCAAGAGTCTTCTTATAGATCCTTGAAAACAACTTCCAAAGGATGACTTTCATCTCATGAACTGGTTATCTCACTACCTGATCCTTGCACAAACAACCTTGGATCATATTTCTAGAATTTTGCCCAACACTTGGGCATGGAGAAGAGGAAGAGGACTAGAGGGTGGCTAGGAGATGGAAGAATGGGGTGGCAGCCATTGGGCATGGTGACTTAGGCATGAGTAAACCCTAAGGCATAAGGGTTCTTATAGAATCCCCTGCACCACCTTTGAGTCCTAATTCATCGAGCAATCAAATTGCTTGATTAAATCAGACCCTAACTTGACAGACCATGCCATACACTAGGTCTCTACCTACTTTTGTCACCCAAAATTTAGCCAAAAGTGGCACCATTAATAGATGTGTATGAATGTTAGGCACCAGGGTTTATCCTCTAGAGTCTTTGATCTCATCAAGACTCTTTGACCCATTCAAACCTATTTGAATGGGGCACCTCAAATTATCCTTCTGTGGCACACATCCAATGGAGGAGTGCACCCTTCTCCATGCAAAAATATCAGGAGGCATGTGTAGGATTTTGTGTGGTGCTCCCAAGCGTGTGTAGGATCATCTATGTCAGACATAAAGTCTGAGTTCTCCATTATCAAAGAAAAGAAGCATATACTTAGTCCTTCTCAAGTACTTTAGGATATACTTCACAAAAGTCTAGTGCTCTTTACCTGGATTCGACTGATTCCTGCTCGTGGCACTCATAGCATGTGCGATATCAGGTCGCGTATATAGCATGGCATACATGAGGCTCCCTATTGCCAAAGCATAAGGGATCTTGCTTATACGTTCAATCTCCTCAGGTGTGTTGGGACACATCCTTTTAGAAAGATGAATACCATATCTTAAGGGGTCTAGTTTCCTCTTGCAGTTTTTCATGCTGAATCTCTTCAGCATCTCCTCTATGTACATCTTCTATGATAGACCCAGCATCCTATTTGGTCTATCCCTATAGATCTTAATTTCTAATATAAAGGAGGCCTCTCTTAGGTCTTTCATAGAAAACTCTTTCGACAATCACACTTTGGTCGTGATCAACATGAAAATATCATTCTCAATTAGGAGGATGTCATCCACGTACAATACGAAAAAGATAATAGCTCTCCCACTAACCTTTTTGAAAATACAGGGCTCCTCCTCATTTTTGATGAAATCAAATGATTTGATCATATCATTAAAATGAGCATTCCAGCTCCAAGATGCTTGCTTAAGTCCATATATGGATCTTTGTAGCTTGCAAACCTTATGATCACCATCACTAGATGTAAAACTAAGGGATGGTTCCATATAGATATCTTCCTCAACATATCCATTTAAGAATATCATTTTCTCATCCATCTGCCATATTTCATAATTGAAATAGGCTACAACAGCAAGCAGTATGTGGATGGATTTAAGCATGGCTACTAGTGAAAAGGTGTCCTGATAGTCAATGCCTTCGTGCTGACTATATCTTTTTACTATGAATCTAATCTTGAATATCTCCACATTCCTATCTGCATCTATCTTTCTCTTGAAGATCCATTTACACTCAATAGGTACAATACCTTCAGGTGGATCTACTAAGGTCCAAACCTGGTTCGAGCGCATTGAGCCAATCTCTAATTTCATTGCCTCAAATCATTTCTTAGAGTTGATATGTAATATTACCTCATCATAGGTTTTGGGATCATCACCATGAATCCCATGTTTCATGAAGAATATTTTCTCTACATTCTCTTGAATAATTCCTAAGTACCTCTCAAGAGGATGGAAAATCCTACTTGATCTACGAGATGGAGGAGGTTGTATTTGAATCGACTTAGACTGACTGAGTTTCTTAGGTTCATTAGCTCGTTGCTCTTCAGAGACCTTCTCCTCAAGTCTAATCTATCTCCTGATACCACCATCTTCAATAAATTATTTTTCGAGAAAAATGGCATGTCGACTTATAATCACATTGTAATCTTTCGAAAGATAGAAATAATATCCTAATGACTCTTTAGAATATTTGATAAATCGAGCTCTATAGGACCTAGACTTTAATTTATCCGTCTGCTATTATTTGACATGAGCTGAACAATCCCAAATTCTAAGGTGACTCAGACTTGGTTTCTTACCATGTTATATCTCATATGATGTGGTAAGAATGATTTTAGATGGAACCCTATTCAGTAGGTATATAGCTATCATTAAACTATGTCCCCAAAGAAACTCAGGGAGGTCCGTCAAGCTTATCATGTATCAAACCATATCTAATAGGGTCTAGTTTCTCTATTCTAAAATCCTATTGAGTTGAGGCATTCCAGGTAGAGTCCATTATGAGACTATGCCATTTTCTTGAGATAGTTCAAAAATTTTCTACTAAGGTATTCACCTCCTTGATCTAATTGAAGAATCGTAATGGGCTTTCCAATTTGCTTTTCTACTTCATGTCTAAATTTCTTGAACTTTTCAAAGACTTCAAACTTGTGTCACATCAAGTACACATATGCATATCAAGATAGATCATTGGTAAAGATAATGAAGTAGAAAATGTTGCCTCTAGCTGATACATCGAATGGGCCACATACATCTATATGTACCAGGGCAAGCAAGTTTATGGTCCTTTCCCCATGTCCTATAAAGGGTAGTTTGATCATCTTTTGTCTTGAAGGCATGATTCACAAATCGGATATGACTTGGAAGTCAACGGATCCAATAGTTTGGATTTCTCTAATTTGTTAATCCTATCTTTCACTATATTACTTAGCCTAAGGTGGCATAGATATCTTTATTCAGACTATCCCTAGGTCTCTTAGATCTTATGACATTTATATTTTGCTCGACATTAAACACAGAAATATCAATATATAATTTGTAGAGACCATTAATTAAGAAACTACTTGCAATTTTATTTCTTTCATAAAGAATAGTATAGTGGTCCTTAAGAAAGCTAAATACATAACCTTCTTGTGCTAAATAAGAAATAGAAATTAAATTTCTACTTACTACAGGCATAAAATAACAATCTCTAAGAACTAAAACTAATCCTGATAGTAATCGTAGAGGGTAGGTTCCCATGACCATAGCTGCAACTTTTGCTCTATTGTCGATGCATAGGATCATCTCTCCATCCCTCAGTCTCCTACTCTCCTCATGACCCTGCATAGAAGTGTATAAGTGAGCACTAAAACTAGAGTCAAGCATCCAACTAGATGCGGAAGAAACCATAAGATTAGTTTCAATGATGAGCATACCTCTAGAAGGACTTGCCTCCTTATTTTTCAAGCTGGCTAGGTATAAAGGGTAGTTCCGCTTTTAATGGCCATCGGTGTTGCAATAAAAATATTTTTTTTTCAATGGCCTTCTTCTTCGATTCTCCCTTTTTCTTCTTCTCACCTTCTACCTTTTACTTCTTTGCAAACTTCTTCTTCTTTCCAAAATACTTTCTTTTAGAGAAAGTCTGCTCCATAGCAAGAACTAAGCTCTTTGAACCATTCATTGAAAGCTCAGTAGTAACAAGCATGTTCATAAGTTCAGCCAAGGTACATTGTAGTTTATGCATATGGAAGTTCATAATAAACTGTCCATATACATCAATCAAGGATTGCAGGATTACATCATCTGCAAGTCCCTATCTAACATGACATTGAGCTTCTCAAGCTCTTCTAGATCCTTGATCATTATCAAATAATGATCTTGGACCGACTACCCGCATCTGAGCCTTAAAAAATCTTCACAAGATTTGATACCGAGTTGCACAACTCTGCTCACCAAACAACTCTTGAAGCCATGCAAATATTTAGCGTGCAATCCTTATTTCTTTATATTGGCACTATAGCTCATCAGACATCAAGCCCAATAAGTAGTACCTTGCTTGTTATCATCATCCATCCACTTTTTCAGAGATGCTCTCTGTTCAGCAATTGGACTGGCCGGTAAAGTGGGAGGGTCCTGGTCCAATACATAGGTCAATTTTTTCAAATCCAAAATAATTTTGAAGTTCCTCAACCAATCCTTGTAATTTGATCCGATCAATCTATAGGTGTCTAGGATTCGAACTAGTGGGTTTGATGCAGATATTTTTCTATAGAAAGTCAAAGTTTCTAGTTAGACTTTATAATTAGACTTGATCAATTTACGTATGGATTTTATTTTAAAATAAATTAGGCTCCAACTATTTTCTTGGATTCCTACACTTTCTTGGTAAAGATGTAAAAATCTTCATGATCAAAGACTTTTAGTAGATGGTCAAAGACTTTTAGTGGATGGTGCGGTCCCACCAACTGGCTCACCATCTCACCTAATAGTTATTGATGATGGATCAACCAATGAGTGGACAACTCTTATTTAATGATTTTTTAATCATGGTGCACCCAAACCTAGTCTCTAATTCATGAAGCTCACTATGTCTGAAATATTGCTCTAAGCTTTAGTTAAGTCAGACCCACCATTTGCACGAATTGAATTTTTGATTAGGTCTCTCACCATATCCAGAATATTAGGCCCAACCCATCCTCCAACATGTAGCATCCAATGCCTAATAAATATAGTTGCATCTTTTTGATGCAACTGAACCACTGTAACCAGTGGAGAAAAATCAACACTAAAAAAGACCCACACATCTATAATGGTGGAAGACCTATGACTAATATTTTCTTAGAATGATTTGATTCAGGTCTCTTAAACATGACTTAACTTAGTCATAACAATTATGACTAATCTAGTCGCATGGGTTAGCTCAAATCGTTAGCCACCTTAAATCGAAACTAGATTGACCTAATCGGTCAGGTAAGTAAGATCAGTGGGAGGAATATGCCATTAACTCATCATGAATGAATTCAGATCGAGTAGCTTCCAATTAAAGACCACTGGTCATATCTGCCAAACTTATCTTATACATCGATTCATCTAACCGAAATTGATTGATTAGCCTACAATCCAGGCTCGAATCATGGAGACAAATTAGATCTTAACTTGATCGACCACATGTGACTGTGAGTCGAACTTGACCCAGACTTAATCCTATTGGGCTAGTCAAATCTAAGCACTCTTGATCTCACCTAACCAATTCTTGATTTGGTTTGATCAATCGCTAGACCTAGTTAAACTACCTACACTCAAACCCATATTTTATGAAAATATCTTACATCTAAAAATTCATAATTTTTAGATCTAATTGATTTTATAAACTTAATTCTTAATTAAGTCCAAGGTTCACAAACAAAATATGCATAAAAAATGCTAGGGTTTAAAGATCTAGGATTTTGTAGAAAAGTAAATTTTTGATTTCTTATTAAGGATTGATGCGCAGCACCCCTACGCACCATAAGAGCTCCCCATCGAATGAAAAGAGAGGGCCTTTAAACTTTTTTTACCCTTATGATCGAATGGCTAAGGAAAAAGTCCTAATTAGAAATCAATCTGTGCTACAAAATTGTTAGATCCATAACATATATCTCATATATAATTAAAGATCAAACCTATACATGCTTTGCATACATCTCATGTATCATAACTAAAATTAAGCATGTATGTTTCATATCTGATTATATCTAATATAATATCTAAAAGTAAATTTTAAATTAATCATATCAAAAATAAAATTTATTCTAGACAATCTATTACATAGAACAATAAAAGCTAGTCTAGACATGCATGTCATATATCACATATATAATTTTTTTTAATTAATCTACTGGTTTCAGATCTGATTACATCTTATGTAATCTCTAAAATCATGCATATCAGATCATAAATAAATTAAAATCAAATCAAGATCTGATATAAAGAACTGTAAATGTATCTCTGATACTAGTTGAAGAAAAACTAGCTTATCCTATCTCATAATCAATCTGATCTGATCAGATCTATAGCAAAATTTTTTTAAATCTTTCTATAAAATTTGATTAGATCTAAGAGTTATTAAATTTGATCTCCATGATCTGATATTAAAACAAAAATTAAATCAAAACTGTAACAACGTTTATTACATGATTAGGGTAAACAATTTACCCTAACGATGATTTGGCAGCACTTGAGGCTTTGGGTCTAGCCATGCACATGCCCAACCTCTACCGAAGTCCACTCAAGCTAGTTCTAGATGCCTTCTCCTACTAGATCTAATCTCCAAAGACCAGATCAAGAGTCTTCTTATAGATCCTTCAAATCAACTTCCAAAGGATGGCTTTCGTCTCACAAACTGGTTGTCTCACTACCTGATCCTCGCACCAACAACCTTGGATCCTATTTCTAGAATTTTGACCAACAATTGGGCATGGAGAAGAGGGGGAGGACCAGATGGTGGTATGCAGATGGAAGAATGGGGTAGCAGCCTTTGGGCATGGTGACTTAGGCATGAGAAAACCCTAGGGCATAAGGGTTCTTATAGAATCCCTTGCACCACCTTTGAGTCCTAAATTGTCAAGCAATCAAATTGCTTGACTAAATCAGACTCTAAATTGATAGACCATGCCAAACACCAGGTCTCTACCTAGTTTTGTCATCCAAAATTCAGCCAAAAGTGGCACCATTAATGGATAAGTATGAATGCTAGGCGCCAGGGTTTATCCTCTAGAGTCTTTGATCTCATCAAGGCTCTTTGACCCATTCAAACCTATTTGAATGGGGTGGCTCAAATTATCCTCATGTGGTGCATGTCTAAAGGGAGACGTGTGCCCTTCTCCATGCAAAAATATCAAGGGGCACATGCCCCTAGAAATTCTCCAGGGGGCGCACACCCATACTCCCTTAATTCGTACAAGGGTTGGTCTTGTCCTAATCCCATCCAATGGATTTAGGACAAGGCCAAAAATGATCAAGACAATACTTAATTTGATCAAGACAAGCTCTAATCAGAGTAAGATAAACCCATACAAGGTTTTCAAGTAAACCAAATCTAATTTGACTCAGTCAAGACAAACCAAAATGACCATAGAAGGAGAATGCTAGGCTCAATCGTATGCTAGCATAATTTTTTTGAACCTAATTGGATCTAATCCAAATCAATCAAACTGGATTAGCCCAATTGATGAAATGTAGATCCAAACTCTTATTTGTGTTATCCAGTTAGATTTAGTTCGATATGGTAATAAGATATGTCACGATCTCTATTGTCAACATCATCGAAACATCTTTCGATGGATCAGAACTCTTTCGATTCATCCAATTAAAATTGTCGATCATCAAGATAATTCTAATTGATCCAAAAATCCATCAATGATACCTAGCAGTATATGGTGGCAATCCATCAAAACTGACTATGAACCTCTTGATGTAGCTACCTATGTGATTGGATTCCTCTATCATGAGCCCTGACAGGATTAGGGTTAAGGTGAACTCATCAAACCCAACACCCCATCATATAATTGAATCATTCGATTCAAGTCTAATGTGAAACCTTAATAAAAACTTTTTTCTATTAATTCATACTGTCATGGCTATGGGCTTAAAGACTCAATCTCATGATCATCATAGGGCTACTCCTCTTCTACTAAGGTAGATAGATCCCTTATTGGTATGATTCAATTCTTACAATGAACGTGCTATAGCCAACATACACCTCAAGATTCCGAATGGCTAAAAGATCGAGTTATGGTATAGTCAAACTATAATACACTTAAGATAAACTACCGATGCACCTCAAGTCAAAGAATTAGACACACAACTACAGCATCGAGCTAGTCATCGACGAGAAGGTAGAGTTTCTTATGACTACTTGAGGTGGTCATGCTTAGTGCCCTCGTTCTCAACAAGTACCTATACTCTTGCTCTGGTATCTTCACACTATAGATTTAAAATTCATCTATCCTAAGGAAGCGATCATACATCAACCTTCTAAATTGATCACCATCCTCATGATGATCCTATAATTAGAAGCATTTTATGAGTTAATTATGAAAATACGTCTTAAATTTTCAACTCTTAAAAAAATGGATTATCATACTTATTAACTCAAAGAATGTACCATAGACACTTTATACACAATGTGATATATTGCTCCAAGAATTGATTTTGATGATTACAAAGCATTTGAGGGGATTACTAATGAATTTAGCTTAGAAAAAGACTTTTGTATTTTAGTGGCAAAATCATAATTTTATCAAATTTTGATCTAAGAGCCTCAAGAGCAAGTATAGAAGAATTCTAAACCTTTGGAGGTAGTTCCATGATTTTTGGACACTTATTTTGGGAGAAAATCAAGTTTGAAGCAAAAGGGTCGACCCTTAGATCGTCCCCTGCTGAAAAGGGTTGTTTGGCATGCTGTTTCTATGCTAAGGGTCCTCTGCTGTTCCGAAGGTTAAAAATACATAACAGCATTTTTTCTAGATTTTATCTCAGAGGTGATCTCAAGGTCGACCCCTATGCCACAAGTCGACCCATGAGTCGACCCCTGAGCCATGAGTCGACCCCTGCAACCAAAATTTTTCTACAATAGCTATTTTTTTCTTATTTTGGTAAGTTTTAATGATTTCTTTATTATCTTCAATGGCTACAAATCTTTCCAAGGATTCTCTTCTCCACCTATTGAAGATTTAAAAGGCTTTAAATAGAGAAAAACACAAGAGATTGGTGGGATTCAATTTTAGCCCTAAGCAAAAGTCATCTTCAAGCAAAGAAGCCTTCATTTCAAGTTCACGTACCTCTCAAGAGCTCTTTTAACTCTCCAACAATCTTGAAAAAAATTAGCGAAGCTTCCTCCATTATTGTGAAAAGCGTTCTTAAGATTTTATTTGCTCACAAAGGGAGCTAAACTTGTATTTGATTGTCATTAAATCTTTTACTCTGCTTTACTGTTTTGATTCAAATTTTGGAGGGGTTCCAAAACTTGAGAAGGTTGATCCTAACCTTGAATAGGATTGTATTGGGTTGGCTTGTACCCAGAAAAAAGTATTCTAGCTTAGGATAGCTAGGGTTGGAGGTTTCCAATGGTGTATTCAGTTTGAATATGGTTAGTAAATTTTAATTTTTAAGAAAAAAGTTGGGGAGTGGATGTAGGTGAAAGAAAAGCACCGAACCACTATAAATCTTGCTTGTTTGTGGTATGCTTGCTATCTTTCTTTCCTTAGTTTGTTAAATTCTTGCTCTCTAATCTTTTATATTTTTTCTCTAACCTAAATCACTTCACACACACGTCTTGCATATCATCATTCAATCTTGATATCTTTAAATTAGCTTTAAATTTTAAAAATCCAATTCAACCCCCCTCTTGGATTGCATAGCTAGGCAACAAGTGATATCAGAGCTTGGTTCTCTAGCCCTACTTTGATTTAACCATCAAAGAGCTAAAAATCTATGGCAACCCAAGTTAGTATTTCTCTAGCCGAGGGGCAGTCCACAAACCGACCTTCACTTTTTAATGGGATGAAATATACCTATTGGAAATCTCGAATGAGAATTTTCATACAAGCACTTAACTATGATATGTGGAGTATCATAGTTAATGGACACACACCCACTAAGATAATTGATGGTGAGAAATCAATCAAATCCAAAAAGAAATGGGATGAGTTTGATAAGAAAATAGCTCAACACAATGCAAGAGCTATGAATGTTTTATATTATACTCTAGATGCTAATAAATTTAACCATATTTCAACATGCATGTCGGCTAAGAAAATATATGATAGGTTAGAAGTAACTCATGAAGGCACTAATCAAGTTAAGGAGTCAAAAATTAACATGCTTGTGCACAAATATGAACTTTTCGAAATGAAGCATGATGAGTCAATAACTATAATGTTTGCTAGATTAATAGATATTATAAATGATCTTAAAAGTCTTGATGAGTCTTATTCTAACAGTGACCTTGTAAGAAAGTTTCTTAAATCTTTACTAAGGACTTGGGAGGCCAAAGTGACTGCAATCCAAGAAGCCAAAGATCTAAATATTTTACCCTTGGAGGAGCTTTTAGGATCACTAATGACGTATGAGCTAAGCATAAAACAACATAAAGAAGAAGATGTCAAGAAAAAGAAGACAATAGCCCTTAAATCCACCACTCAACAAGATGAGAAATCTGATGAAATGGAAGATGAAGAGCAAGATGAAGAAATAGCCCTCATCATAAGAAAGTTTAAGAGATTTTTGAAGAAAAAATAAAGGATGAGGAAGAGGCTACCTACCAAAAGGGAGCATAGCAAGGAAAAGGATAGGGAGCAGACCCTTATTTGCTATGAATGTAAAAAGTCAGGGCACTTTAGGTCTGAATGTCCTCAACTTAAAAACTTTCTCAAGAAATACAAGAAAAAGGCTATGGTGGCGACATGGAGCAATAGTGATGACTCAAGCTCTGAAAAGGAATAAGCTCATGAACAAGCCAACCTGTGCCTTATGACACATGAGAATGAGGTAAGTGCTGAAATCTTAAATGAATTTACATTCGAAGAATTTCAAGAAGCCTTCAATGATTTAGTAGATGATTTAAAGAAGTTAGAAACTAAAAACAAAGAACTAAAATTAAAAATTCAAATCTTGCTAAAAGAAAATGAAACTATCCTAAGTGAAAAACTAGTCTTAACTCAAGAGAATCTAAATTTAAAAAATAAAATCAGCAATTTAAAATCGATAGTTGAAAAATTTACTTTGAGTTCAAATAAACTTCATATGATTCTTGAAAATCAAAAGACCATTTATGATAAGGCTGGTCTAGGCTATAACCCCCTACGAAAATAAAAATTTTTGAAAAATATTTTTGTAAATTTGTAAAGCAATAAATTTTTAAATATTACTTACTTTAAATATGGTAAACTATGACACAAATCTTATACATGCTTCTCTAACAATTCAAATGTAAAGAAAATATGGATTCCAAAAGGAACCATTGTGACTAACCTTAAAGGACCTAAGAAAACTTGGGTACCTAGAGTAAAGACTTGATTTTGCATGTAGGTGTGTCTTGCATCCAAAGAAGAAAATTGAAGATGGTATCTTGATAGTGGATGCTTAAGACACATGACCAGTGATGAGTCCTAATTCATCATGTTTGATGCTAAAAATGAAGGGATGGTCACATTTGGAGACAATGGCAAAGAAAAGATTATTGGTATAGAAAATGTTGGTATCACTTCCTCCAGGTATATTGAAAATATTTTATTAGTAGATGATTTAAAATACAATCTCTTAAGTATTAGTCAACTTTATGACAAGGGTTACAAAATTATTTTTGAATCTTTATTGTACATTGTAACTAGTTCCAATAATGATGACATTAAGTTTGTTGGTCATAGGTATGGTAATATTTATATGGTAGATTTGAATAAGCTTTCTTTGATAAACATGCAATGTTTAGTAGCTATGAATGCCAAAATTAATGAGACTAGTTGGCTTTGGCATCGTAGGCTTGCACACATTAGTATGCATTCACTTTCAAAGCTTATCAAAAAAAAATTAGTTACCGATTTACCAAAATTGAACTTTCTAAAGATAAAATTTGTGATGCATGCCAACTAGGTAAACAAATAAGAGTTTTATTCAAATCTAAGAACATTGTTTTAACTTCTAGGCCATTCAAACTTTTGCACATGGATTTGTTTGGTCCTACAAGAACAACAAGCTTAGGTGGAAAATATTATGATTTTGTAATTATCAATGACTACTCACGTTTTATATTGATTTTCTTTGATTTTCTTTTTGGCACACAAAGATGAAACTTTTCATGTTTTCACAAAGTTTTACCAAAAAGTTATAAATGAAAAAGGATTTTCAATTCAAAGCATTCGAAGTGATCATGGAATCGAATTTGAAAATCAAGACTTTAAAAAATTTTGTGATGAAAAGGAATTAGCCATAATTTTTTAGCACCTAGGACATCCCAACAAAATGGATTAGTAAAAAGAAAAAATAGAACTCTAGAAAAAATGGCCCGTTCTATGCTAATATGAAAGCAACCTTCCAAGATACTTTTGGGTGGAAGCAATTAACACAGCATGTTACATTTTAAACTGTGCCCTAATCAGAACAATTTTAAAGAAAACATCTTATGAGCTTTGGAAAGGAAGAAAATCTAATATTGCATATTTTCATGTTTTTGGTTGTTGATGTTTTGTTTTAAATAATTATAAAGAAAAGCTATGTAAATTTGATGCAAAATTCGATGAAGCTATTTTTCTTGGTTACTCCTCTTCTAGTAAAGCTTTTAGAGTTTTTAACAAAAGAACCTTAGTAGTATAGGAGTCAATATATGTTATTTTTGATGAGACTAATGATCTTTCAGCAAGAAAGAATGAGGATATTGATGATACAGATTCTCTTATAGAAGGATTGAAGGAGATCACCTTAAAGGATTCAATAATTCAAAATGAAGAAAATCATGAGGACAAGCAAGAAATTGAGGGTGAAGGATAACAAGAACAACCTCAAGGTACAAATAATCTTCCAAAAGAATGAAGGTATATTCACAATCACCCCAAAGAACTAATTATTGGTGATCCTACACATGGGGTGAGAACTCGCTCTTCACTTAGAGATGCATATAATTATTTTTCATTTGTTTCTTATTTTGAACCCAAAATCATTGATGAAGTCAAAAAAGATTATAGTTGGATAAATGCAATGCAAGAGAAACTTAATCAATTCGAAAGAAATAATGTATGGACCATAATATCAAGACCTAAAAATTATTCAATAATTAGTATAAAATAGATATATAGAAATAAATTGGATGAAAATAAAAATATAGATACATGAGTTGACCCCTGCAATGGAATTTTTTTTGCAACAGCTATTTTTTTCTTATTTTGGCAAGTTTTAATGGTTTCTTTAATGTCTCCAATGGCTACAAATCTTGCCCAAGATTCTCTCCTCCATCTATTGAAGATTTAAAAGGCTTTAAATTGGAAAAAACATAAGAGATTGGTGGGAATCAATTACAGCCCTAAGCAAAAGTCATCTTCAAGCAAAGAAGCCTTCATTTCAAGTTCACCTACCTCTTAAGAGCTCTTTCAAATCTCCAACAATCTTGAGGAAAATCAGAGAAGCTTCGTTCATTATTGTGAAAAGCATTCTTAAGGTTTTATTTGCTCACAAAGGGAGCTTAACTTGTATTTAATTATCATTAAATCTTTTACTCTGCTTTACTATTTTGATTCAAGTTTTGGGGGGGTTCCAAAACTTGAGAAGGTTGATCCTAACCTTGAATAGGATTGTATTGGGTTGGCTTATATCCAAAAAATAAGTGTTCTAGTTTGGGATAGTTAGGGTTGGAGGTTTTCAATAATGTATTCAGTTTGAATATAATTAGTGGATTTTAATTTCCAAGTAGGAGCTTGTAGAGTGGATGTAGGTATGAGAAAAGCACCGAACCACTATAAATCTTGCTTGTTTATGATGTGCTTGCTATCTTTATTTCCTTAGTTTGTTAAATTCTTGCTCTCTAATCTTTTATATTTTTTCTCTAACCTAAATTACTTCACACACACGTCTTGTATATCATTATTCAATCTTGATATCTTTAAATTAGCTTTAAAATTTTAAAAACCCAATTCACCCCCCCTCTTGGGTTGCATAGCTGGACAACATGATAGAAAAAATAATCCTTTATTAATTTTAAATTAAAATTATAAAAATACCTCTAGAATGTGTATTACAGGTGTCAGCCAATCTGACTTCTAGGGCACACATCTAATAGTTGTTATGCAGGCTCTTCCTAGGATTGATTATTTTTGACTAGATATAGTAGTTGAATTACACCAAAAAGAAAAAACCACACTATTAGGCATGAGATGTTATAGGATGGAGAAAGGGTTGGGCTCAATATTTTAGATATACTGAGGGTCCCAATCACGAATCCATTTCATGCAAATGGTGGGTCAGACTTAACTAAGGAGTGGAGAATATTCTGATCATGGTGAGCTTCATGAATTAGAGATTGGAGTTAGCTACGACATATTAAGAAAAATATTGTACAAGAGTTATCCACTTATTGGCTAACTCATCATCAATAACTATTAGATGAGATGATGAGCCAATTGATGGGACCACAGCATCCACTAAAAATCTTTAATTATAAAGATTTTTGCATCTCTTCTAGGAGAGTGTAGGGATCCAAAAAAATAATGAAAGCCCAAGTTTATTTTAAAAGTAAAATTTTTAAAATAAATTGATTAAGTTAAATACAAAGTCTAACTAGAAACTTTGACTTTCAACAGGAATTATGTCTGCTTCCAACCTCCTAGCCAAAATCTTAGAGACCAATAGGTTGACCGAACCTAATTTTAAGGATCGGCTCTAGAACATAAAAATAGTTTTGAGTTTTAAGAAGTTGGCTTATATCCTTAATCAGGACCTTTTCCCTCTAATAGCCCGTCCAACCACTAATCAGAGAGCATCTCATGATAAGTGGTTAGATGATGATAATATAGTCAGGTGCTACATGTTGACATCGATGTCAAATGAGTTACAGCACCAACATGATGATGTAAAGACTGCAAGGCAAATGCTAGCTTACCTGTAAGTGTTGTATGGTAAGCAGAGCCATGTAGCTTGCTATGAAGTGTCCAAATGACTCTTTAAAGCATAGATGCATGATAGGTAGTTGGTCCATGATCACTACTTGTCTATGATCAAGGACATAGAGGAGCTTGAGAAGCTCGGCATATCCATGAATAAGAACCTACAGATTGATCTCAACCTATAGTCCTTAACTGATTCATATGGATAGTTTATTGTAAACTTCCATATGAATAAGATCCGGTGCAACTTGGCCAAGCTTATGAATATGCTGGTCACTATTGATGGCATCTTGGAGAGTTCAAGAGGATCAGTACTTACTGTAGAGCAAACTTCTTCCAAGAGAAAGTCTTCTAAAAAGAAAAAAAGTTTGCAAAAAAGTAGAGAATTGAGGAAAAAAAGGAGAAGAAGACAAAACCAAAAAAGAAGGCCGTGGAGAAGGGAAATTGTTTCCACTATAACTCCAATAGCCATTGGAAGCGGAACTGCCTTGCTTACCTAGTGACTTTGAAGGACAAGAGGAAAGGTGGACCTTTCAAAGGTATGTTTATCATTAAAATGAACATGCCAGTTTCTTCTACATCCAATTGGATACTTGACTCTGGATCTAGTGCTCATTTGTGCACTTCTTTGTAGGTTCTTGAGGATAGCAGTGTAGGGAGTGAACGGGTTTCTATCCCTATTTTTGATTTTTTTTTTTTGAAAAAAATATGTAGTAGAAACTATTATTAATCAAATTAACAATAAGAGCTACCGATCTAATCTAAAAATCCTACATGCTACAGAATCTAATGTATCATATATGCATGCATATTTGAAAATAAAAAATAATGACTGCAGTAAAACTATTTTTATGGCTCTATGTATTCAGAACACATTACCTTTTCGCGAGTAGAACAACGTTGCAATCTAATCTCCTTGGTGTAGATCTGAATGTCGCAACATAGCTACACACGCATCTAGCCTCCATAGGTAATCTACACGAGGCCTTGATCTCAATCTGTTCCTATCGAGTGCTAGCTCGCTACAGGAACCTTTAATGCTGATGTAGATCAAACTCCTTTCATCTTCTTCATAGGGTCTTCGGATACTCCGGTTCTCAATAAACATGGAAGATGATGAAGAGGAGGTCTTCCACTAGGATCTATGAAGTCACGACCCTCGTAACTCAAAGATCTAAATCTCAAACCCTAGATAGATTCTAGGGTATGCACTCACCCAAAACCCTTTGCACCTAGTGCTCTCTATTTTCTATTTTTTCTCATGCACGCAGAGAAGAGACTTTCTCTTCTCTGGTCTCTCGATGTTCTCACTTTTTTTCCTTCTTCTTTTGCATGTCCATAAAATCAGATATTTTATAGATGCGCATAAACAAAGGGAGTGTGAGGAAGTGGTTTAGATCAAGTGGTTATCTATTGAAATTCAAATTCCATTCAAATTTAATTGGTAACCAGATGAAGCCAATCCTTACGATGCATGAGAAGGGAGAACGCACACCCTCCCTTGCATGAAAAAAATTCATGAGAAACCTCTTTCTCATGGAGATCATAAGGTGCAAGTCAAAGGATGATGTGGCATATGGGAAGAGTAATCAAACTAGTTTTACGTTTGACATCCAATTGAACCAATCCAATCCAAATTGTTTAGGCCCAATTAGACCAAATAAACCAAACTTATTTAGGCTTTATTAGGCTCAATTAGTTCTTAATCAAATCAAGAATTAATCAAGTCAAATCCTTGATCAAATCAGGGATTAAACCTTCTTGACAATTAGATCATCTTATAACCTAATCAGGTCAAATCCAATTCAATTGGTCTTGATCTAGAAATAATCACTCAATCAAATTAGTAATCAAATCATTAATTAAACATCTCCAGATCAGCCTTAGATTAGGTAGGAATCTCTAGTGTGTGTGTTCCCGTAGGTTCGAACCTAAGCCGATAGCACAGGAATCAATTTCTTGTACTAATCGAAGTGATCATCTAGCAATGGTACCCAACGTTTGGATAGGTCGAATAGTCCAATCACAACATTCAAAACCTATGTGAATATGGTTACTACATAAAACATTTCTTTGACCTGTATGCATAGGATGACTCAAGGTTTAACTGTCAATTCTGGAAGATACAACCAAATCATGTCTCAAAGTAATTAGTCCTGTGACCCTTCACTAGGAATACCCTGGCTAAGGCTTTGCTAAATTAAAATAATATTGAATACAATTCTTATGACTAGGAGTGGTCAGTCCCATTTGACTCATGCACCGACTCCTAAAGTACTTGACTGTATCCAAAAAACTTTCATCATTGAATTAGAAATTCAGGTAGTCCGGCACCAAAGCACAATGAGTTGCTTGAAAGTTACCATGGTGATCTTAGGTCGGGGGGATACTTATGCCTATATTCCATCAGAGCAATCCTTGATAGTAGAAAAACTCTGGAGTTAGTCATGTTTAGTGTAGATGTACCCCTACATCTCACTTGCATGCCTGCCAGTATCTCCATACTCCTTGGTTAAGAGGACAACCAACCTATATAGAACATAACGATCTATACTCAATAAACATTATCATTCTTGGTAACAATGTATCATTTGATCATAAACTATTTTGAGAACTAAATGATAAATCCTCCTTTATCGATTCTATATAGTCCTAAGGACTTCATTACAATAGACAAGAGTTCATTAGAAGATGAAAGATTTATGATGAAAAAGTAAGAATAACTTTTATTTAATTAATAATTTATATATAATTATATGAAATAGCTCAATTATCAATAAGCTGATGATTGGCTTTGGGACACTATTCTCCATAATCTTCCACTTAGCCTAAAGCCAATCGGTGCAATATCGTATACCCATCTTCAACTTGAAGTCGTCGAACTCCTTCACCATGATGGCTTTAGTGAATAGATCAGTCAAGTTCTTCTTCCCATCAATCTTCTAAAGATCAACATCACCTCGATCCATGATCTTTCGGACAAGGTGAAAACAATGTAGAATATGCTTCGTCCACTAGGGTGCCTTTGTTTTCTTTGCTTGAGTAATGGCTCCAGAGCTATCATAGAAGAGCAAAACTGGACCATCTAGGGATGGTGCAACTCCAAGCTCGGTGATGAACTTCTTCAGCCACATCACTTCTTTAGCAGCATTTGATGCAGCAACATACTCCATCTCGCACACTAAATAAGCCATGGTGTGCTGCTTGAAACATTTTCAATAGACTACTCCACCATTAAGGATAAAAACATACCCCAACACACTCTTATTGTCATCATGATCAGACTGAAAATTAAAGTCTATAAATCCCATAAATTTTAAGTCCGATTCATCATAAACAAGCCACTAGTCCTTAGTATTTCTTAAATACTTCAAGATAGTTTTAACAACCTTTTAGTGGTTCTCCCCTAGATCAGATTGGTATCTACTCACTATCCCTAGTAAATATGCAACATCTGGTCATGTACATGTCATAGCATACTGATAGGGATGCGATGTTGTCGTTAAGACACCGTATTTATCAGTTTAATCCGACTTCTTAAAATCATTAAAAATGTATAGATAGTAGTGAGTCGGGTCGAATCCACAGGGAAGGTAGTATTTTAGATTTGAAATCTTTGATTTTTGAAAAGAAAAGAAGAAAAGGATTTGAGTTTTCAGAATCAAAAGTGAAGTCAGAAAATTAAAAGCAAAAATTAAAAGGTGCAGAAATTTAAATTTGGTACTAAGATCTATTAGTTAGATCTTAGCATCTACTTGCAATAAAATAAAAAGTAATAATTAAAATATAGAAATTAAATTATAATAAAAATTAAAAGTAAGAAATTAAAATGTAAAAATAAAACTTTTATTAATTAAAATTTTAGAATTTAAATACATAGAATATAAAAAAATAAAATAGCCTGATCTCTGATCTTGGATCGGCATTGGCAGAAAGATGGTGTAGAAGCTCGGCTCTTCTTCTCGGCACCCGTTGCTTCGAAGCAGCCTTTAACCCATAGCCTAGCTTCGCCCTGTACCAAAGCTTCACCTTGATCGGAGATGTTGATTTCTGAAGGCCTAGGGTCCTTTTTATAATGCTAGGAGGGCTGGATATTTTTTTTTAAAGGCAATATGGGACTAATAAACTTTGTATTCGTCAAAATTTGAATAAAATTTGAATTAAAATAGCTCTGATATGTCTCTAATAAATCTGATAAAATCCAGCCATTCAATAGAAATCCAACGGTCAAAAAATCATCAAAATCGGATGCAGATCAACTCAGATCAGGTTGGATTAAATTCTGGCCGTTGGATCGTGCTTAACGGAGGAAATCTAGCCGCAAATCACACGCCTGAGAGTTTGATCATCGTCGGGAGCTTTCTGGACTGTCGGATCATCGCTTGGATCGAGCGCTACCATCCGATGGTGATCCGTGTGATGTTTGTATCTGAATAAAATTCGGAAGCAACCACAGCCGTCCGATCCTGACCGCAAACAACCACTTCCATCCGATCGCATAATAACTATTCCCATGGACCGCGTGGACCGACCGCACCGCACACCGCAACCAATCAGCACCGCTGTTATCAGACGAAAAGACTGAATTATCCTTGTGAGCCGCGATAAATTTTTGTAGACCCTTAAGGGGTCTAGGTCCACCACGTGGCAATCTCTGATTCGTCGAAATTTGCTGAGCTGGCGGTCCACGCCTGGATCGTGGACCGGCTGATGGCTTCAATGGCTGAGTCAGCTTTAATGGCTTGGCTTGGCTTGGTGGCTCGGCTTGGCTTGGTGGCTCGGCTTGCGGAGCCGACTGAGCCATTTTCTTTTTTATTTAATTTTTATTTATTTTATATTTTTAAAAATTCATATCTTTTCCATTTTAGCTCCATTTTTCTTGAAATTTATTTTGTTGTGATCAGAAAAATGAGCTCTTTCTATTGATAATAAAATTTTATTTTTTAATTTTTATTATTTTTTATTATTTTTTAATTAATTTTTTAATTAATAAAAATATGAATTTTTTTTAAAAATTATATATAAATTGATTAATAATTCTTAAAAATTAATATAAATTAATTAATAAATTAATACTTTTATTAGTGAATTTATGATGCTTATCACACCCCCCAACTTAAGCTTTGCTCGTCCTCGAGTAAAGAAAGAATTTAGTTTTAAATACCTTTTAACTTTAGAGTTTCGAATTTTACTTAAGCAATTTTCAAAATGGCCATTGATATTCAGTAGAGCTTAAATGAGATATATCATTGGGGTATTAGTACTTATCAATAGAAAAATTAAGTAAAGAACATTAAATTTTTCAGAACTTTTTCTAAATTATTCCACTTTTATCTCTGATTTGTCTAAACTTTCATATAGGCAGGTGTATTGCTACTTCCATCCTTCATTTATTAATTTTTATTTTCACATTGCCCACTTTTTGATGCGAATATCATTGCTTACTTAGGCAACGGGACCCGGTTACTTGGTGGGAAACCAATGTTTTTTTTTTTTTTTTTTTTTTTTAACGTTGTACCACTATTAAGTGTCTTAACTCCTTAAGCTTTCTATTTGATCCATGTAGCGAGTCTTGGGCCAATGACTCCCAAACCAGTTGGCTTTAGGGCACTAGGTATAGAATATCCCTCGGGCTTACTAGCTCGAATCAAATAGGCTACGAGTTAAGACTAGCTTTACAACGAGCTTCTTTGCCCTTCCCACCTTTTGATGCGAAACTCAATGCTTGCTTAGGCAAAGAGGCCCGGTTACTCAGTGAGAAGTACTTGGAAACTATTTTATTAAAATAAATTTTTATATGAAGAAACGTATAGTTACCCTACACAAGCCTATAAAAAGTAGACTTTTCTTTGATGCTAGTAGAAATAATTAGAAATACTCCAAGAAAAAAAATTTTATGTTCTAGACTTAACTCTTTATTGAATTTTCTTAATACTTGATTCCTCAATATCTCATAGATTCTCTAATCTGTGCATTAATTTTCTTTTTAAAATGCTTAGTTTAATTCAATTCTTAAGCATAATCAAGTATCTAAATACTAAATACTAACTTTTTCGAGGACTTAAAATTTTAAAAAAATTTTATTTTTCTCTCCCCCCAACTTAATCGACATTGTCCTCAATGGAGAGAAAAAATAAAGAATGTAATAAAGAACATGAAAGAATACACCTAGAAAGAATACACCTAACTTAGTATATTTATTTATTTATTTTATTTTATTTTATTTTATTTTATTTTATTTTTTGGTCCAGCACATGCCTTTGAAAATTTGAGCTCTCCCTCCAACTTATTCAAATTATCCTAAAAAGAAAATAAACTAAAAAGAAAAATTAGATAAAAACTAAATATTGGATTGCCTCCCAATAAGCGCTAAGTTTACCGTCTTCAGCCAGACACAATGTAGCTCACTATCCTGTGTCGAATATTGGATTGACAAATTCCAATGGTTTTGGATTGCCAATCTCAGAAAAATAATTTATAATCCCATTATTAATATAATCTTTGTTAATTTTAGGGATATAATTTATGATTCCATTCTCAGACCTATGTTTTTTAAGAATTACTCCTATTTGTTCTTCTAAAATGCTCATGAATGGAGTTTTAGGAGTTAAGTTTAATTCAATGGGTGTTGGAATGGTGACTAAAGGCGATTTTAATTTTGGAGGTAAATTAATGTGATCCTGCTTAAACAACTTATTGATATTTCATTACATGCCTTTTGATTTTTATAAGAAGAACCAGCTTCTAGGGTTGAAGGAAATAGGACATTAGGTTTATAAGTCTCGGGTAAATCATCTATTCTCTTTTTCCCTATTTCTATCTCATTTAAATTGGAACTAGCATCAGTACTAATTCCTGGCTTGGGTTCTTCTATGTGGTTAGTCTCAGTACTAACCAGTTTCTCTAAATTTTTATTTTGGCTAGCATCAGTACTAGCCTCTCTCACCTGGTCTTGGTATGGGTCCATAAGAATCCTATAGCTTTTAAGTTCAGGAATTACTTTGGTATTCTCAAATTGGAGATTCTTAGATGAAATATTAGATTGATAATTTAATCCAGGTGGTTGGTGGTCATTAGGTGGGTTATTTGAAATTGGTAGGTTCGGTAGTTGATCTAGTTCTCTCCTCATGTTAGACTCAACTAATTGTCCTATTTGAGCTTCTAGTCTGGCGATAGATTGCTGTTGAGTTAGAATTAATTGTTGAAGTTAGTTAAATCTATCATCAGCTAGATTGGTCTGTTGAGGAGGTGGGTATGAAGGCTGATTATAATATGATGGCTGGTTAAACTGACTAGGCTGACCATTATTATAGGCATAATTTTGATAATTTTGCTCAAGTAAAATTTGGGTCTGAGCCTGAGTCTGTTGGGATGTCCAAGAAAAATTAAAGTTACTCCAATCTGAATTATATGAATTTGAAAATGGGTCATTAATCAATTTGGAGTATCCTTGAGTAGCTTGAACTTGTTCTTGGATAAAATATGGAAATTGTGCAGCCATAGGATATTCACTCACATGATGGGTTGGGCTAGCACAGTTTGAATAAGTCTCCTGCTAATTAGAAGATGATGTGAATTTTGTAGGAGATTGTTGACCTAGAATTAGGAGTTGATCTATTTTTTGAGCAAGAAGGTCAACTTTACCTAATTTTTGGACTATTAGGTTCAGATTAGCCATTTGATTATTAGGTTTAATATAAATCAACCATTCAATTAAATTCAACTAAATCAGAAAAAGTGATTTCCTACCATGCATTTATTAGTGTAACCCTAATATATGGTTCAAATAAAAATTTTAGAATTTTTTTTAATTAATTTTTTATTATTATTATTTTATTATATTAAAAATTAATTAATTAATTTTTAATTATTTTATTGGTTAATTTTAATTTAATTTAATTTAATTTAATTATCATTTTTAATATTTTTGAGTTAGTTTAATTTAATTTTTATTTTATTTTATTTTTATTTTATTTTTAGAGGAGTAAGGAGAAGAGTTCTAAAGAAAAGATCCTAAGGAGTCCTAGAACTAAGAAGAAAGAGAAGAACTAGGTTTAATTAGATTTAATATTAGTTAGCAATCAAGTTGGTCAATCAATCCTGACTAAAGGTTGTCTTAGATCTAGACAGCTCCTAACTGCCAAGGTCACCTTCAAGCCCTCCAAGTGTAGGATTAGCCAATCAACTATCCAGGTAAGTGTAAGGTCGGTGGGAGTCCCCTCGTTGCTTGCCTTAGACACCAATTATGCTTGGCCAGGTAAGCGAACAGAACCAATTAGAAACCACCTTTCTTCGGGCCCAATCGTCCCTGAACCACTTTCCTAGACACCAATCAAATTGAGTTATCCTAACCCGGTTCAACTCTTTGGATTCCTTATCCTATTGAGCTCGAGTTCCTAGGGTTGATGTCTAATTGATTTTAAAATTAAAGGCTTAGGTCAATGCAGGATGCTGGTTGGTTGTTTGTGGGCTAAGGAAGGGTGATCAAATCCCCACCTTATCTTGTTTAATTGGATTGTGCCCTTAATTTGATTTAATATGATATGCAAAAAAAAAAAAAAAAATTCAATCAAAGGGTTCTATGCAATTTAAACTAGATAAATGTAACTAATTATATTCTGAAAGGCTTACCTTGCCTCCAGCAATCACCAAAAATAAAAATAAAAATAAAACTAATATGATGCATGCTCTAAACAATTAGGGTTTCTAATCTTATCATGAGGCTTTTAATTAGGTTTAAATGGATATTTTTTTAAATTAATTTAAAAATAAAATAAATAAATAAATAAATAAAAAGAAAAGAGGACTAGGGTTAGGATTGATCTTACCAAAATTAGATGCTTTCTTCATTTTCTCCTTTTTTTTCTACAAAATAAATAAAAAAAATTAGTAAGCAATATTAAAAAAAATATAATTAATTTACAAAAAAAAATCAAAGAAATCAAAGAAAAAAAATAGCATCTATTCCTTCTCCGGCAACGGCGCCAAAAACTTGATAGGGATGCGATGTTGTCGTTAAGACACCGTGTTTATCAGTTTAATCCGACTTCTTAAAATCATTGAAAATATATAGATAGTAGTGAGTCGGATCGAATCCACAGGGAAGGTAGTATTTTAGATTTGAAATCTTTGATTTTTGAAAAAAAAAGAAGAAAAGGATTTGAGTTTTCAGAATCAAAAGTGAAGTCAGAAAATTAAAAGCAAAAATTAAAAGGTACAGAAATTTAAATTTGGTACTAAGATCTATTAGTTAGATCTTAGCATCTACTTGCAATAAAATAAAAAGTAATAATTAAAATGTAGAAATTAAATTATAATAAAAATTAAAAGCAAGAAATTAAAATACAAAAATAAAACTTTTATTAATTAAAATTTTAGAATTTAAATACATAGAATATAAAAAAATAAAATAGCCTGATCTCTGATCTTGGATCGGCATTGGCAGAAAGATGGTGTAGAAGCTCGGCTCTTCTTCTCGGCACCCGTTGCTTCGAAGCAGCCTTTAACCCATAGCCTGGCTTCGCCCTATACCAAAGCTTCACCTTGATCGGAGATGTTGATTTCTGAAGGCCTAGGGTCCTTTTTATAGTGCTAGGAGGGCTGGATATTTTTTTCTAAAGGCAATATGGGACTAATGAACTTTGTAATCGTCAAAATCAAAAAATTTGAATAAAATTTGAATTAAAATAGCTCTGATACGTCTCTGATAAATCTGATAAAATCCAGCCGTTCAATAGGAATCCAACGGTCCAAAAATCATCAAAATCGGATGCAGATCAACTCAGATCGGGTCGGATTAAATTCTGGCCGTTGGATCACGCTTCATCGAGGAAATCTGGCCGCAAATCACGCGCTTCGGGAGTCCTGATCACCGCCGGAGAGCTTTCTGGACCGTCGGATCGAAGCCTGGAATCAGAGTGCTGCCGTTCCGATGGTGATCCGCGTGATGTTTGTATCTGAATAAAATTCGGAAAGCAACCATGAGCCGTCCGATCCTTAACCGCAAACAACCACATCCGTCCGATCGCGCAATCACTGTTCCCATGGACCGCGTAGACCGGCCGCACCGCACACCGCAACCAATCAGCACCGCTGTCTGTCGAGACGAAAAGACCAGAATTGCCCTTGTGAGCCGCGATAAATTTCTGTAGACCCTTTAAGGGTCTAGGTCCACCACGTGGCAGGCTCTGATTCGCCGGATTTTGCTGAGCTGGCGGTCCACGCCTGGATCGTAGACCGGCTGATGGCTTCAACGGCTGAGTCGGCTTTGATGGCTTGGCTTGGCTTGGTGGCTCGGCTTGGCTTGGTGGCTCGGCTTGCGGAGCCGGCTGAGCCATTTTCTTTTTTATTTAATTTTTATTTATTTTATATTTTTAAAAATTCATATCTTTTCCATTTTAGCTCCATTTTTCTTGAAATTTATTTTGTTGTGATCAAAAAAATGAGCTCTTTCTATTGATAATAAAATTTTATTTTTTAATTTTTATTATTTTTTTATTATTTTTTAATTAATTTTTTAATTAATAAAAATATGAATTTTCTTAAAAATTATATATAAATTGATTAATAATTCTTAAAAATTAATATAAATTAATTAATAAATTAATACTTTTATTGATGAATTTATGATGTTTATCACATACATAATAGAATCCACTACTAAAGCATATAAAATTCTACTTATACGCTCTCTCTCTAAAGGTGTTGTCGGACAATCCTTCTTTGAGAGAAAAATTTCGTGGACTATCGATAGATAGCCTTTCTTAGAATTCTCCATGCTGAAACTCTTCAACACCGTATCATTGTACGTGGACTGGGATAACCCAAGCAACCTTTTAGATCTATCTCTATAAATCTAAAGAAATATCTGATTTTTCATCATAGGATTGTCCAGATCTGATCAGATCTAAGATGGAATTTTCTACAAAAATTTTTACGATCTGATCAAATCTAAGAGTTCTCAGATCTTATCATGGTGATCTAATATTAAAAATTAAAATAAAATTAAATCAAAATTAATTTTAAGTACTTAATTGAGTAATCTAATTATCTTGCTATCACATATAAAGAGATCTCAGAGCAAATCCCAACAACGTGCGGCTCGGTCAACTCTTCATAGGACAGAAGAGAACCGATCAGCCTCCCTAGCATGGGAACCTAGTCTCTATGACTTAGGCCATTCCCAACAAAAATAAGAGTATAGCAGAATGCAATACCAGGAAACACCATGAAGAAGAAGAAAAAATAAGGGAAAGAAAACTTTTATTAAATAACTGCTCGCTGGTTTACAATAGAAGCTCTCTCAATCTCTCATAGATACAAGAGGATCCTTATATGATCTCTTTCTCTCCCTCTCTCTCTCTCTAATCTCTATCTCCATCCTTGAGTGTCCTTTTATATAGGAACAATCCCAGGTTACAAGTTCCTCATGAACTTAACTCTCTAAGTACAAGATAAGGATAAACTCGAAATCCCCATTTCTGTAGGACTCTGTGCAGTCAGATAAAACTGTCAAGTTTGTGACTCAAAGAACTCGGATTATAACGAAACTTGATCCATTGGATTTGGAATGAAAAGTTTGTTAAGATAATGCCTTACCCATTTTGAACCAACTTTTGTGGAGTTCCCAAAATATTGCACAAAGTCGCATGGGTAAACTACATTCTTTTGTGCCTCATTGCACTTGCTTCTTTGCTGACCAACGTACATCTCAAGACATGTGCCCCCAGCCCCATTCTCTTAAGTACTCCTTGTAGATCTTGTACACATTTTCCCAGATAATTCTAGGACTCAGATTTGATCTTCAAATTGCCCAAATCTCAAGAGAGTGTAGTCAGACCTCGAACCCATCCAGTGACCCGATCTGGTTTGCACCTTGACCCATGTCCAGTCCAGCCCTGATTTGAGGAGCCATGACACCCTCCCCCACCTAAGCCATAGTAGCCCCCGATGAGGCTAGGCGGTATTTGTTGATGATGTCTTCAAACTGCCATAGTTCGTCACCATACTGCCAACTTGCTTCTGAGTCTGCTAGTCCTCTCCACCAGACTAAGTACTGCACCCGATTGTCCTTCTTCCTATCCACCTTGATTTCAGAAACCTTCTTGGTGTAATGAACTAGTATGGCAACTGGAGCTCTCCCGCTTTGAGCCTGAAAAGGATCGGTTGTGTCCTCTTTGAATGGCTTCAACAGAGATACATGAAGCACTAGATGCACTTTTAGCTTGGAAGGCTGCGACAATAGGTATAAGATCTCTCCAATTCGATGGGTGCTGATGAAGGGGCCTTCATACCTCCTCATGAGTGCTTTGTGGTAGCCTGACTTCAATCTCATGTGATGGTAGAGTTTTACCAATACCTGATCATCAATCTAAAACTCAACTGCACGCCACTTTATGTCAGTCCACTTCTTCATCCATTTGGTCGCCTTCAATAAGGAGACCTGAACCAAATCTATATCCTCCTTCAGATCCCTCACGAACCTTTAGGTGGTTGGGCTACATCCCACATAGTCCGTTGCAATACTCCTTCGAGTGTTTGGTTGCTGCCCTGTTATCACCTCAGATGGTGATTTATCGATCGACTTCGATCGCTGCAAATTGTAACTGAATTGGGCTTGGTCCAAGAGTCGGACCCAATCCTGCTAGTTGGCATTCATATAGTGCCTCAAATACATCTCCAGTAATGCATTTGTTCATTCTATTTAGCCATCAATCTGAGGGTGGAAAGCCATAGATATCTTCAGCTCTATTCTAAGTATCCAAAATAACTCTATCCAAAATCTTCCCATGAAGCGAGCATTGCGATCAAAAATAATGCTCCATGGTATCTCCTAATATTTCACTATATATATGAAGAACAACCACGCCACATCCTCCACATGACAAGTAGTAGGTGCTAGAATGAAGACTTCATACTTCGAAAAGCGATCCACCACTACCATGATGGAGCTATACCCTTCCATTGGAGGTAACCCAATGATGAAGTCCATGAAGACACTCTTCCATGGATGCTCCAGTGTAGGCAATGGCTCCAACAACCCCACAGGCCGCTGATGTTCAACCTTATCTTATTGGCATACTAGACAGGTGTGAACAAACCCCTTGATGTCATCTTGCATATTTGGCCAATAGCAGCTATGTTCTATGAGAGCTTGGATCCGACGCACTCCCTGATGTCTTGCCCACGTAGAATCATGATGCTCTCGCAGCACCTCATGCCTCATCCCTCTTCCTAAAGGCACATAGACATGCCATCCCTGTGTCAAAATCAGCCCACCTTCGGTCCAAAAATGGTGCGCCTTGCTGTCCTTGATGAGTTCACCCATGGATGTGGCCCATGGATCCTTCTCCATCTCGGTCTTGACCCTCTCCATTAAGTCACTTGTTGGTCCGGATGTGGAAGAAACTGCAGCTAACTACGCCTATCTACTTAAGGCATCAAGAATCGAATTGGTTCAACTTGGCTTATACTCGATGTGGAAATCGAATTCAGCGAGAAATTGCTATCATCTTGCTTGCTTTGGGGTAAGCTTTGGTTAGATTTGGAAGTAGCTTGTGAACATATTATCCGTGCCCACCACAAACTTGGATCTGAGGAGGTAATGGTGCCAGGTTCTAAGGCAATGCACAACCACTGCATCTCCTTCTTTTGAATTGTATACCTGCGCTTGGTGTCGTTCAACTTTCAACTCTCGTAGGCCACTGGGTCTCTTTCCTGTATGAGCACCCCTCCAATGGCAAAATCTGATGCATCGATATAAACTTTGAAAGAAACTAAGAAGTCCAATAGCATGAGGACTAGCTCCTCTATGATTGCCTACTTGAGATAATCGAACACCTCCTGACTTTAATCCGACCACTGCCATGGCCGACCCTTCTTCAACAAATCCTTCAATGGGGCACATAACTTCGAATATCTAGTGATGAACCTTCTATAATAATTTTCCAAACCAAGAAAAGAGCGTAAGTGTGTAACACATATAGGTACCTCCCACTCGGCTATGGTTGAAATCTTTAAGGCATCCATCATGAGCTTTCCATCCCCAATGATGTGCTTGAGGAACGGCACCCTCCACTATGCAAACACACACTTCTTCTTCACAAAGAGCTAGTGTTGCCATAGTTGGACAAGATTTGCCTCAAGTGCACCACATGCTCATCTAACGTCCGACTATAGACAACAATATCATCCAATTATACTACCATGAATTTATCAATAAAGTCATAGAGTACATGTTGCATCAAAGTACAGAAGGTTGTTGGAGCATTGGTGAGGTCGAAAGGCATGATAAGGTACTCGAAGCTCCCATACCTTGTCACACATGCAATCTTCTCGATGTCCTTCTCTGCCATGCGAACTTAATAGTACCCGCTACGAAGATCCAACTTGGAAAACCACTGTGCCTTACCAAGTTGATCGAACAAGTCATCAATCCATGGAATGGGATACTTGTTCTTCACCGTGGGTTTGTTGAGGGCCCTAAAGTCGATGCAGAGTCTCAACGAACCATCATGCTTCTTCTAAAAAAGTACTGATGCTCCATACGGACTCTTCGAAGGTCGGATGAACCCGCTATCTACCAACTGAACCCGCTATCTACCAACTCCATTAGTTGTCTCCTCAACTTCTGAAGTTCAGGTGGGGCCATCCTATATGGTGTTTGAGCTAGTGGATGTGCTCCCTGCACCAAATCAATCTGGTGATCAATTTCTCTTCTTGGCGGCAATCGCTTGAATAATTCAGGGGGCATCACATCCCCGAATTTAATAAGAACACCCTCGATGGGTGCTGAAATCTCTTCTTCCTCCAGCAGGTCTTCCTCTTGAATGAATGCAATGTATGTTGGAAGTCCCCTTCTCAACTCCTTAGCAAACTGCATTACAGATAGGACTCGCTACAAAGTCCCTCTAACTCGCTTCCTTCGAATCATGCAAGGTCTGCCCGAATTCAGGACCACCACCACATCTAAATCTACCTTTACCATGGCATGTAGATGGGTTAGCAAAGACATACCAATGACAACCTCGTAGTCATCGATAGGGGCGACCACCACTATCACCTATCCGATCCATGTATCAAATTGGATCTCAACATCCTTGGCTATTCTGCTTGTAGCTACCTCTACGGAGTTGACTGCCTTGAATGTGTACTCATCACGTTCAATCTTCAAGTTAAGCTTCTTCATCATTGCTAAGTCCATGAAGAAGTCAGTGGCATCCGTATCAATGAGTGCCTGGAAGGTGTGACCATTGATATGGATAGGTGCATAGAGTAGGCCTCGTGGTCCCTTGGCCTTCAGGGTATTGAGACTGAGTGAACCCTAAAGGAAAATCCTGATTTTTCGGATCAGATTTGTTCAGATCTGATCGGATCAAGAGATATATTTCAAAAATTTTTCTCTTTGATCCAGATCAGATCTGAAATATTTCAGATCTGATCTTTATTATTTCAATAATTAAAATAAATTTAGATAAATTAAATTAAATTAAATTTACCTTAACGTAGGGTAATCCTATTATCCGTTGATGATCCTATAAGTAGCGGAAGGTTCTGGATCTAGCCATGCAAGTGCCTGGCCTCTACCGATATCCACTCAAACTAGATCTGGAGATCATCTTCTTCTCTATCACATCTCCAAAAATTATATCTGAATCTGATTTGGAGGATCTTCAAAATATCTTTCGAACATCAGCAGTTGTCCTTTGCAGCAGCATAGCCTTCTAGCTTTCTGTCACCTTTCTCTCATCTGGATTGCACTAATTAAGATCCCAAACTATTTTGGGCATGGAGAGAAGAGGGAGAAGATGGTCTTGGCATGGAGGAGGAGGAGAGAGGCAATCTTAGGGCATGGAGAATTGTATTGAACTTCGAGTTGGGTGTAGGGTCTTATTTATAGACTATGCATGATCCAACTCCTCTTCTTCCCAACCAATCACAACTCTTTATGAAATCAGATCTAAATCTGATTGATGGGAATAGAGTCCCTTGGATTCATCCTTAGATAGTGCCTAAGATCAGTCAAACTTGATTCTTAGGAGAAGGCTAATCGGAATCCAAAAAGGAGATGCCTGTCCAATAGGGACTCTTAGGCGCCTCCAACTTGGGCACATGCCAAGGGTGGCATGCCTTGGCGTGCGCCCTCCTCCTTGCCAGCTTCTAGCAGGGGGACAAGCCCCCACCAGCTCTCCAATAGGTGCGTGACACATGGACAGAAGCCAAAGTGTCAATGTCAACATTTGACCAGTCAAAGGTCAACTTTTGACCAAAGTCAAAGGATGAAAAATGGCAGGTGACCAAAAATGGCAGGTATTGTCTTATAAAATAAGACAACCCTTTTTTGATTTGGACAGGCTCCAGTCAGACCAAGTGAAGGCCTCTGATTGAGCACAAACTCCTTTGGCTCAATTAGGACAACTATTTATGATAGTAAAAGAAGAACGTTAGGTTCAATCGAGTGCTAGCACGATTTTTTTGAACCTAATTGAATCTTATTCAGATCAATTGAACTGGATCAGTTCAATTGATGATCACTAGATTCAAACCTTTATTTGTGTGACCTAGTTAGATTCAGTTCTATATGGTAATGGGATCGAGTGGATTCAAGATGGATTTTGAAAAGTTTGATGGTAAGAGAAACTTTACTCTATGGCAGCAAAGAGTAAAGAACTTATTGGTTCAGTAGAGGATCTATAAGATCTTGACAAAAGAAAGGTTGGAAAGGATTAGTGCTGAGTATTGAGAAGAGTTGGAGGAAATTGCTTTTAGTACAATCCGGATGTGCATGGTCGATCAGGTTTTGTTGGAGGTTTACACCGAGACTATGGCAAAGGGGCTCTAGGAGAGACTAGAGAACACATACATGGAAAAGAACATGACAAACAAGCTATGGTTGAAGAAATAGCTGTATAGTCTGAGGATGCCCGAAGATGGAGATCTTGTTGCACATATCCAAAGGTTCAATCAGGTATGTTCTGAGGTAATGAGTTTGGATGTGAAGATCGACGAGGAGGATCAGGCATTGCTACTATTATGTTCTCTCCTAGGTTTGTATGATAGTCTCATAACAACTCTAGTTTATGGAAAGAAAATCCTAAACTATGAAGAGGTTGTTGGTGTGCTTAGATCAAATGAGCAAAGAGAGAAGATCTGCAAGGGAGACCCTAAGTCTGAGATCTTGGCTGTGAACGAAAGATGGGGAAGATCAAATGAGAAGATAAGAGAAAAATCCAAGGGTAGGTCAAAGTCTCGCAATCAAAGAAAGATGATATTCAAATATTATAAATGTCATCAGCTTGGACACCTGAGGAGAGATTGTTACCTTTTGAGATCAAAAAAAGGAAAGGCCAGCAAGGGAGATGATACAGCTTCTATGAGCAGTGGAGAAGATCTGCTAGTTATATCAGATGGATCCATAGAGTGTGATACTATGTGGATATTAGATTCAGCATGCTTGCACCACTATACTTCTCATCGGGAGTGGTTTGCTACATACCAGAAAGTCGATGGTGGAAGTGTCAGCCTTGGAGATGATCACTCATGCAAAGTAGCTAAAATTAGCTCTATCAGAGTGAGGATGTATGATGGGATTATTCGTACATTATCAAATGTCATACATGTATTGGAGTTGAAAAAGAATTTAATTTCTTTGGGCTACTTAGAGGAGCAGGGTTATGCTTTTAGTAGCCAGACTAAGAGTGGATGTCTGAAAATTTCTAAGGAAGCTTTGGTGGTGATGAGAGGTAGAAGACTGAGTAACAATCTTTATAGAATAGAAGGCTCAGTGGTAAATGATAGTGTAGAGGTGCTAGCAGTGGCATAAGAGGAGCAGATTTTATATTGATTATGGCACTTTTGGATGGGTCATATGAGTGACCATGGGCTCACAGAACAAAGCAGAAGAGGTATGATCCAAGCCCTAAAGAAGGAGGGCACAGATCTTTATGAGCCGTGTATCTTTGGTAAACAGCATAGGATGAAGTTTGCTAGAAGTACCAAGTACAGCGAGAGTGCCGAATTTAGTGCACTCAGATGTGTGGGGATCAGCTCCTGTATCAGCTAGAGGTGGGACAAAATACTTTGTTACTTTTATTGATGATTTCTCAAAGAAGGTATGGGTTTATCTGATTCGAGAAAAATTAGAGGTGGTTGCTCAGTTCAGAGCCTAGAGAGCTGAAGTAGAGAAGGAGTCAGGGAGACAGGTAAAGTGTCTGAGGTCGGACAATGGAGGAGAGTATACTGGCCTGGAGTTTAGAAGGTACTGTGAGAAAAATGACATCAAATGCCATTACACGGTGAGGATGACTCCCCAACAGAATGGTGTCATGGAGAGGATGATCCAAACACTGATCGAGAAGGCATGGAGTTTGAGGCTACAGACATCACTCCCATAATCCTTTTTGGATAATGCTCTAATTTTTTCTTATTTTCTTATGAACAGGTTCCCTCATTATAAGCTGAATGGAGGCATTCCAGAGGAGGTCTAAAGTAGAAAGAAGGTGGAGCTTGGCCACCTGAAAGTCTTCGGTTGCACAGCTTATGCACATGTGGAGGCAACTGAGAGGAACAAATTGGATCCGAAATCTCAAAAAATGACATTCATAAGATATCCATAATGAGTTAAGGGGTACCTACTGTGGGACTCTCAGGCATAGAAGTCAGTGATCAGTAAGGACATTATCTTTGATGAGAAGAGCATATTGAGGAGGTCTAGGATAGATGGAACTGAGGAAACAAAGATGAATAGTGATGGCCAGTCAGAGAATGATGGCATGCAAGTTACATCTGAAGGAAAAATCCTGATTTTTCGGACCAAGTTTGTTCAAATCTGATCGGATCAAGAGATATATTTTAAAAATTTTTTTCTTTGATCAAAATTAGATCTGAGATGTTTCAAATCTATTCTTTATTCTTTTAATAATTAAAATAAATTTAGATAAATTAAAACAAATTTAATTTATTTTGATGTAGGGTAATCCTATTACCCATTGATGATCCTACAAGCAGTGAAAGGTTCTGGATCTAGCCACGCAAGTGCCTGGCCTCTATCGGTATCTACTCAGGCTGGATATGGAGATCCTCTTCTTCTCTATCATGTCTCCAAAAATTAGATCTAGATCTGATCTAGAGGATCTTCAAAATACCTTTTGAAGATGAGCAGTCGTCCTTTGCAGCAGCGCAGCCTTCTTAGCTTTTGATCGCCTTTCTTTGATCTGAATCGCACCAACCAAGGATCCAAAACTCCTTTTGGACATGGAGAGGAGAGGGAGAAGAAGAGACTATGGCATGGAGAAGGAGGGAGAGAGGCAGCCTTGGGGCATGTGGAAAATTTTTAGATACTCCAATTGAGTTGGGCGCAGGGTCTTATTTATAGACTAAGCTGTGATCCAACTCCTCTTCTTCCCAACCAATCACAACCCTTTGTGAAATCAGATCTAAATCTGATTGGTGGGAATAGAGTCCCCTGGATTCCTCCTTAGAGGGTGCCTAAGACCAGTCAAAGTTGGTTCTTAGAAGAACTCTAATTGGAATCCAAAAAGGAGATGGAGTCCTTGTCCAACAAGGACTCCTAGGCGCCTCCAACTTGGGCACACGCCTAGGGTGGCGTGCGCCCTTCCTCCTTGCCAGGTTCTGGCAGGGGGACAGGCCCCCACCAGCTCTCCAATAGGTGCATGACATGTGGTCAAAAGTCAAAGTGTCAATGGTCAATATTTGACCAGTCAAAGGTAGACTTTTGACCAAAGTCAAAGAACAAGAAATGGCAGGTGACCAAAAATGGCAGGTATGTCTTACAAAATAAGACAACCTTTTCTGACTTGGACAACCTCCAGTCAGACCATATGAAGGCCTCTGATTGAGCACAAACTCCTTTGGCTCAGACAGGACAACTTATTTATGATAGTAAAAGAAGAACGTTAGGTTCAATCGAGTGCTAGCACGATTTCCTTGAACCTAATTGAATCTCATTCAGATCAATTGAACTAGATCAGTTCAATTGATGATCACCAGATTCAAACCCTTGTTTGTGTGACCCAGTTAGGTTCAGTTCTGTATGGTAATGGGATATGTCATGATCTCTATCATCGACATCATCGAAACTCCTTTCGATGGATCAGAACTCTTCTGATTCGAACAGCTAGAATGATCGATCATCTAAATCATTCTAATTGCTCCCAAAATCCACCAGTGACACCTAGCAGTATATGGTGGCAACCCATCAGAGCTGAATGCGAACCTCTTGGTGCAGCTACCTGTGTGATTAAGTTCTTCTATCTTGAGCCCCGATCAGATTAGGGTTAAGGTGAACTCGTCAAACCCTAGTCTCTGTCATATGATGTAATCATTCGATTCGAGTCCAATGTGAAAATCTAAATAGAAACTCTTTCTATTATTTCACTCTACCATGGCCATGGGCTTCTGGACTTGATTCTCATGATCATCATAGGGCTGCTCCTCTACCACCGAGGTAGATAGATTCCATCTTGATGCAATCCAGTTCCTACAATGAACATGCTATAGCCAACATACACCTCAGGGTTCCATATGGCTAGGAGACCGAGTAATGGTGTAGTCAAACTATAACACCCTCAAGGTGAACTGCCGATGCATCTCAGGTCAAAGAACCAGACACACTACTGCAGCATCGAGTCAGTCATTGACGAGAAGGTAGACTTCCTAATGACTACTCGAGGTGGTCACGCTCAGTGCCCTCGTTCTCTAACGAGTACCTGTACTCTCGCTCCGGTGTCTCCACACCGTAGACTCAAGACTCATCTACTAAAGAGAAGCGATTGTACACCAACCTTCCGGATCAATCACCATCCTCGTGATGATCCTATGGTCAGGAGCATTTTATGAGTTAATAATGATTATTCATGTCTTAAATTTTCAACTCTTGAAAATATGAATTATCATTACCATTAACTCAAAGGATGTATCACAGACACTAAATACACATATGTGATAGAAAATAACCCATTTTATTGATTTTAGTCAAAATTATAATTTTGCCCCTAGAAGTGTATTACAAGTGTCAGCCAATTCTGGCTTCTAGGGCACATATATCTAACAATCTCCCACTTGTCCTAAAGCCAATTGGCTACAAGTCTAAGTCCCATCTTCTCAAGGTGGGCTTCGATCTTCTGCTGGCCCAACGGCTTTGTAAGTGGGTCTGCCACATTATCTGTGGAGTTGACTCTCTTGACCTCGACGTAACCCTTCTCGAGGTAATCGCGGATGAGGTGGTATCGCCGCTCAATGTGCTTGGATTTCTGGTGAGACCTCGGCTCCTTAGCAAGGGCTATGGCGCCATTGTTGTCGCAGTATAGAGGAATGGCATCTGATGGCATTACTCCAATTTCTGCAGCAAACTTCTTGTACCAGAATGCTTCCTTCGCAGCCTCTGATGCAGCGATATATTCTGCTTCCATGGTGGAATCTGCTATCATAGTTTGCTTGGAACTCTTCCAGCTGACAGCACCACCATTGCACACAAACAGACTCCCAGATGTCGACTTTCGATCATCTATATCGGACATGAAATCCGAGTCTGTGTATCCCTGGACTTGGAGTTCTCCATTACCAAAGACCAACATCATATCCTTAGTTCTTCTCAAGTACTTAAGGATACATTTCACAGAAGTCCAGTGTTCTTCACCTGGATTTGACTGATATCTGCTTGTGACACTCACAGCATGGGCTATATCAGGTCGTGTACATAGCATGGCATACATGAGGCTCCCTATTGCAGAAGCATAAGGGATCTTGCTCATGCGTTCTATTTCCTCAGGTGTGCTGGGGCACATCTTCTTGGAAAGATGAATACCATGTCTGAAGGGTATTAATCCCCTCTTAGAGTTTTCCATACTAAACCTCTTTAGTACTTTCTCTATGTACATCTTCTGTGAAAGTCCTAGCATCCTATTCGGTCTATCCCTATAGACCTTAATTCCTAGAATAAAGGATGCTTCACCTAGGTCTTTCATGGAGAATTCCTTGGACAACCACATCTTGACTGATGTCAACATGGGAATATCATTCCCAATAAGGAGGATGTCATCCACGTACAATACGAGGAAGACAACAGCGCTCCCACTGACCCTTTTTGAAAACACATGGTTCCTCTTCATTTTTGATGAAACCAAACTTTTTGATCACATCATTGAAATGAGTGTTCCAGCTCCGAGATGCTTGCTTAAGTCCATATATGGACCTTTGCAGCTTGCAAACCTTGTGATCAGTATCACTGGATGTGAAACCTAGCGGCTGTTCCATATAGATATCTTCCTCAAGATATCCATTTAAGAATGCCGTTTTCACGTCCATTTGCCATATTTCATAATCGAAATAGGCTGCAACAGCAAGCAATGTGCGGATGGATTTTAGCATAGCCACTGGGGAAAAGGTATCCTGATAGTCAATGCCTTCGCGTTGACTATAACCTTTTGCCACCTAGTCTAGCCTTGAATGTCTCCACATTCCCATCTGCACCAATCTTTCTCTTGAAGATCCATTTACACCCAATAGGTACTATACCTTCTGGTGGATCTACCAAGGTCCAGACTTGGTTTGAGTGCATCGAGTCAATTTCTGACTGCATTGCCTCTAGCCATTTCTCGGAGTCGATATCTGATATCGCCTCGTTGTAGGTTTTGGGATCATCACCATGAGCACCATTACCTACGAGGAACATTTCCTCTACTTCCTCTGAAATAATACCTAAGTATCTTTCAGGGGGACGGGAAAACTCTTTCCGATCTACGAGGTGGAGGAGGTAGTGTTCTTATTGGCTCAACCTGATTTGGTTCCAATTGGTCCTTAGCTCGTTGTACTTGTGAGACTTTCTCATCAAGCTTAATCTGCTTTCCAATGCCGCTATCTTGAATAAACTATTTTTCAAGAAAGATGGCATGTCGACTCACAATCACATTGTGGTCTTCTGGAATGTAGAAATAGTATCCTAATGACTCTTTAGGATATCCTATGAATCGAGCTCTGAAGGACCTAAACTCTAACTTGTCCGCTTGTTGTCTTTTGACATGAGCCGGACAACCCCAAATTCTGAGATGACTCAGACTTGGTTTCTTACCGTGCCATATCTCATACGGTGTGGTAGGAACGGTTTTAGAGGGAAACCCTATTCAGTAGATAAATTGAAGTTAACAATGAGTGTCCCCAAAGAAAATCAGGGAGGTCTGTGAAGCTCATCATGGATCGAACCATATCCAATAGAGTCCGATTTCTCCATTCTGAAACCCCGTTGAGTTGAGGTGTTCCTGGTGGAGTCCATTGAGAGACTATGCCATTTATCCTTGAGATAGTCTAGGAATTCCTTGCTAAGGTATTCACCTCCTCGATCTGATCGAAGAACCTTAATGGGTTTTCCAGTTTGTTTTTCTACTTCATGTCTGAATTCTTTGAACTTTTCAAAAGCTTCAGACTTGTGTCTCATAAGATACACATACCCATACCTAGACAGATCATCGGTAAAGGTAATGAAGTAGACAAAATTGCCTCTAGCCGGCACATCAAATGGGCCGCACACATCAGTATGTACTAGGGCAAGGAGATCTGTGGCCCTCTCCCCATGTCCAACAAAAGGGAGTTTAGTCATTTTGCCTTGAAGACAAGATTCACAAGTTGGATATGACTCGAAAGTCAATGGACTCAATAGCCCATTTTTCTCCAATTTGTTGATCCTATCTTCTGCTATATGACCTAATCTCAGGTGCCATAGATATCTATCGTTTGGACTATCCCTAGGTCGTTTGGCATTCACGTTTTGCTCGATAGTTAGAATAGGTACATCAATATGTAGCTGATTAAGACCATTAATAAGGAAACCATTTGCAATTTTATTTCTTTCATAAAGAATGTTACAATGGTCCTTAAAGAAGGTAATCACATAAGCCTTCTTAGTGCTAAGCATGAAACAGAAATCAAATTCCTGCTAGCTGCAGGCACATAATAACAGTCTTTCAAAACTAAGTCTAAACCAGATGGTAATCGAAGAGGGTATGTTCCCACGGCTACTGCAGCAACTCTTGCTCCATTACCGATGCGTAGGATCATGTCTCCATCCCTCAGCCTCCTGCTATCCTCAAGACCCTGCATGGAAGTGCACAGATGAGCACTAGAACCAGAGTCAAGCACCCAACTGGATGCAGAAGAAACCGTAAGGTTAGACTCAATAACGAGCATACCTCCAGAAGGACCTTCCTTCTTGTTCTTCAGGGTGGCCAGGTAAGTAGGGCAGTTCCGCTTCCAATGGCCGTCGCTGTTGCAATGGAAACACTTTCCTTTGACATCGGCCTTTCTTCTTCGGCTCTGCCTTCTTCTTCTTTGATCCTTCCACCTTTTGCTTTTTCACAGACTTTCTTTTTCTTTCCATAAGACTTTCTTTTGGAAGAAGTCCATTCCATAGCAAGAACTGAGCCTTTAGAACCTTTCATAGAAAGCTCAGCGGTAACCAGCATATTCATTAATTCGGCCAAGGAATTTTGAAGTTTATGCATGTGGTAATTCATGATGAATTGCCCATATGCATCAGTCAAGGATTGCAGAATAATATCATTCTGCAGGTCCAAGTCCTAACTTCACACCGAGCTTCTCAAGCTCTTCCATGTCCTTGATCATTGTCAGACAGTGATCTTGGACTGACTGCCCATCACGCATCTTAGCCTTAAAAAGTCATTTCGTGACTTGATATTTGGCTGCGCGACTCTGTTCACCAAACATCTCCTGCAGGTGAGCCAACATTTGGCGAGCAGTCCCGATATCTTCATGTTGGCGCTGGAGCTCATCAGACATCGAGCCCAACATGTAATATCTGGCCTTATTATCTTCGTCTATCCATTTTTTCAGAGACGCTCTCTGTTCAAGTGGATGGACGGGCTGGTAATAAGGTGGGAGGGTCCTGGTCCAAAACATGGGTTAACTTCTCAAAACCCAAAATAATTTTGTAGTTCCTGAGCCAATCTTTATAATTGGGTCCGGTCAGTCTATGTGTGTCCAGGATACGTGCCAATGGGTTGGACGCAGACATTTTCCTGTAGAGAGTCAAAGATTCTAGTTAGATACTGTAATTTATGACTTGACCAATTTATTTAGGATTTTATTTTTAAACAAATTAGCTCCCACTATTTTCTCGGATCCCTACACTCCCTCTATAGAGATGCGAAAATCTCCATGATTAATGATTTCTAGTGGGTGGTGCGGTCTCACCAACTGACTCATCACCTCACCTAACAGTTATTGGTGATGGGTTAGCCAATGAGTGAACAACTCTTGTTCAATGATTCTCTAATCATGGTGCACCCAAACTTGGTCTCTAATTCATGAATCTCACCGTATCCAAAATATTGATCCACTCCTTAGTTAAGTCAGACCCACCATTTGCATAGACTGGGTTCCTAATTGAGTCTCTCACCGTATCCAAAATATTGAGCCCAACTCATCCTCCAGCCCATAGCATCCAATGCCTAATAGACATGGTTGCATCTTTCCCGGTGCAACTGAGCCACTGTATCCAGCCGAGAACAATCAACCCCGGGAAGGGCCCGCACATCTACAATGGTGGAAGACCTCAGACTTAATCTTTTCTTAGGGAGAATTGATTCAGGTCTCATTAAACTAGACTTTGTCATAGTCATAACAATTATGACTAACCTAGTGGCATGGGTTAGCTCGGATTATTGACCACCTCAGATCAGAACTGTGTCAACAGATATGGCCAGGTAAGTGAGACCGGTGGAAGGAATATGCCATTAACTCGTACAAGAACGCATTCAGGTCGAGTAGCTTCCAATTAAAAACCAGTCGGTCGTATGTGCCAAACTTACCTTAGACACCAAATTGTTGAGTCAGAACCAATTGGGTTAGCCTACAATCCAGACTCTAACCTCTGAGCCTAATTAGGTCTTGCTTGATCGTGACTCGATCTTGACCCAGACTTAATCCTATTAGGCTGGTCAATTTAAGCATTGTTGATCCCATCTAACCAACTCTTGATTCGGTTTGATCAACCGCTTAGACCTAATTGAGCTACCCAAGCCCGAACCCAGTATTATGAATATGTCTTAGATCTGAAATTCTCAATTTTAGACCTAATTAATATTTCATAATCTTAATTCTTAATTAAGTAGGGTTCATAAACAAAATATGCACAATAAATCCTAGGGTTTCAGGATCTAGGGTTTTGCAGAAAGTAAGTTTTGGGTTTCTGATTAAGGACGAACACGCAGCACCCCTACACATCATAAGAACACCCCATCGAATGGGAAGAGAGGGCCTTTAAACCCTTCTTCATTCTTATGACCGGACGGCCAAGAGGAACGCCTTAATCAGGAACATGCAATACTACAAAATAGTTTTAGATCTATATCATATATCTCATATACAAATTAGATCTAATCATGGCATATTTTGCATACATCTCATGTATCGAATCATGCATATTTTCAGATCTAAATTATCTCATAATAATCTAAAAAATTAGATTTAAATTGATCTAATCAAAATAAATTCTAATCTAGACAATTATGTAGAACTATTCTACAACTAGTCTAGACATGCATCAATCATATCTCATATGATGTTTAAAATTAAATAATTTTTATTTACTATTTTTTAGATGTTATTATAATAATTATAATATCAAAAAATAGTAAATAAATAGATCTAAAATATGATTTAATCAAATTAAATTGAAAAACATGCAAGACTATTCTATAGAACTATTCTATTTTAGAACTAGTCATGCATATTTTCTAATCTTAGATCCAAATCATTTAATTTTAATTTTTTTCTGATTTTAGATCTGATCACATCTCATGTGACATCTAAAATCACTTATTTTTTAATTAAAATAAATTTAAAATTAGATCTAAACATTTTAGAACCTTGGCTCTGATACCAGTTGAAGGAAAATCCTGATTTTTCGGACCAGGTTCGTTCAGATCTGATCGGATCAAGAGATATATTTCAAAAATTTTTTTCTTTGATCTCTAATTAGATCTTGAGATATTTTAGATCTAATTTTATTATTTTAATAATTAAAATAAAATATAGATAAATTAAATCAAATTTAATTTATCTTGAATGTGGGTAATCCTATTACCCTGTTGATGATCCTGTAAGCAGCGGAAGGTTCTGGATCTAGCCACGCAAGTGCCTGGCCTCTACCGGTATCCACTCAGGTTGGATCTGGAGATCCTCTTCTTCTCTATCACATCTCCAAAAATTCAGATCTGGAATCTGATCTGGAGGATCTTCAAAACTCCTTTTGAAGATCAGCAGTCGTCCTTTGCAGCAGCGCAGCCTTCTAGCTTTCTGATCGCCTTTCTCTGATCTGGATCGCACCAACCAAGGATCCAAAACTCCTTTTGGACATGGAGAGGAGAGGGAGAAGATGGTTTGGCATGGAGAGGAGGGAGAGGCAGCCTTGGGGCATGGAGGAATTGTATTTCATCTTTTGAGTTGGGCGCAGGGTCTTATTTATAGACTATGCGTGATCCAACTCCTCTTCTTCCCAACCAATCACAACCTCTTTGTGAAATCAGATCTAAATCTGATTGGTGGGAATAGAGTCCCCTGGATTCCTCCTTAGAGGGTGCCTAAGACCAGTCAAAGTTGGTTCTTAGGAGAACTCTAATTGGAATCCAAAAAGGAGATGGAGTCCCTGTCCAACAAGGGACTCCTAGGCGCCTCCAACTTGGGCACACGCCAAGGGTGGCGTGCGCCCTCCTCCTTGCCAGGTTCTGGCAGGGGACAGGCCCCCACCAGCTCTCCAATAGGTGCATGACATGTGGTCAAAAGTCAAAGTGTCAATGGTCAACATTTGACCAGTCAAAGGTCAGACTTTTGACCAAAGTCAAAGGAACAAGAAATGGCAGGTGACCAAAAATGGCAGGTAATGTCTTACAAAATAAGACAACCTTTTCTGACTTGGACAACCTCCAGTCAGACCATATGAAGGCCTCTGATTGAGCACAAACTCCTTTGGCTCAGTCAGGACAACTTATTTATGATAGTAAAAGAAGAACGTTAGGTTCAATCGAGTGCTAGCACGATTTTCTTGAACCTAATTGAATCTCATTCAGATCAATTGAACTGGATCAGTTCAATTGATGATCACCAGATTCAAACCCTTATTTGTGTGACCCAGTTAGGTTCAGTTCTGTATGGTAATGGGATATGTCATGATCTCTATCATCGACATCATCGAAACTCCTTTCGATGGATCAGAACTCTTCTGATTCGAACAGCTAGAATGATCGATCATCTAAATCATTCTAATTGCTCCCAAAATCCACCAGTGACACCTAGCAGTATATGGTGGCAACCCATCAGAGCTGAATGCGAACCTCTTGGTGCAGCTACCTGTGTGATTAAGTTCTTCTATCTTGAGCCCCGATCAGATTAGGGTTAAGGTGAACTCGTCAAACCCTAGTTCTCTGTCATATGATGTAATCATTCGATTCAAGTCCAATGTGAAAATCTAAATAGAAACTCTTTCTATTATTTCACTCTGCCATGGCCATGGGCTTCTGGACTTGATTCTCATGATCATCATAGGGCTGCTCCTCTACCACCGAGGTAGATAGATTCCATCTTGATGCAATCCAGTTCCTACAATGAACATGCTATAGCCAACATACACCTCAGGGATTCCATATGGCTAGGAGATCGAGTAATGGTGTAGTCAAACTATAACACCCTCAAGGTGAACTGCCGATGCATCTCAGGTCAAAGAACCAGACACACTACTGCAGCATCGAGTCAGTCATTGACGAGAAGGTAGACTTCCTAATGACTACTCGAGGTGGTCACGCTCAGTGCCCTCGTTCTCTAACGAGTACCTGTACTCTCGCTCCGGTGTCTCCACACCGTAGACTCAAGACTCATCTACTAAAGAGAAGCGATTGTACACCAACCTTTTCGGATCAATCACCATCCTCGTGATGATCCTATGGTCGGGAGCATTTTATGAGTTAATAATGATTATTCATGTCTTAAATTTTCAACTCTTGAAAATATGAATTATCATTACCATTAACTCAAAGGATGTATCACAGACACTAAATACACATATGTGATAGAAAATAATTTTTATTTATTATTCAAAATTATAATTTTGCCCCTAGAAGTGTATTACAAGTGTCAGCCAATTCTGGCTTCTAGGGCACATATATCTAACAAAAGAAGATGGGCCTTTCACCTAATAAATTAATTTAATTTATCTATATTTATTTTATTATTAAAATAATAAAAATTAGATCTAAAATATTTTAGATCTGATTTGGATAAAGAAAAAAATTTTGAAATATATCTCTTGATCCGATCAGATCTGAACGAACCTGATCCAAAAAATCAGGATTTTTCCTTCAACTGGTATCAGAGCCAAGATTCTAAAGTATTTAGATCTGATTTTAAATTTATTTTAATCAAAAAATAAGTAATTTCAGATGTCACATGAGATGTGATCAGATCTGAAATTAGAAAAATTAAAATTAAATGATTTGGATCTAAGATTAGAAAATATGCATGACTAGTTCTAAAATAGAATAGTTCTATAGAATAGTCTTGCATGTTTATAATTTAATTTGATTAAATCATATTTTAGATCTATTTATTTACTATTTTTTGATATTATAATTATTATAATAACATCTAAAAAATAGTAAATAAAAATTATTTAATTTTAAACATCATATGAGATATGATTGATGCATGTCTAGACTAGTTGTAGAATAGTTCTACATAGTTGTCTAGATTAGAATTTATTTTGATTAGATCAATTTAAATCTAATTTTTTAGATTATTATGAGATAATTTAGATCTAAAAATATGCATGATTCGATACATGAGATGTATGCAAAATATGCCATGATTAGATCTAATTTGTATATGAGATATATGATATAGATCTAAAACTATTTTGTAGTATTGCATGTTCCTGATTAAGGCGTTCCTCTTGGCCGTCCGGATCATAAGAATGAAGAAGGGTTTAAAGGCCCTCTCTTTCCATTCGATGGGGTGTTCTTATGATGTGTAGGGGTGCTGCACGTTCGTCCTTAATCAGAAATCCAAAACTTACTTTCTGCAAAATCCTAGATCCTGAAACCCTAGGATTTATTGTGCATATTTTATTTATGAACCCTACTTAATTAAGAATTAAGATTATGAAATATTAATTAGGTCTAAAATTGAGAATTTTAGATCTAAGACATATTCATAATACTGGGTTCGGGCTTGGGTAGCTCAATTAGGTCTAAGCGGTTGATCAAACCGAATCAAGAGTTGGTTAGATGGGATCAACAATGCTTAAATTGACCAACCTAATAGGATTAAGTCTGGGTCAAGATCGAGTCACGATCAAGCAAGACCTAATTAGGCTCAGAGGTTAGAGTCTGGATTGTAGGCTAACCCAATTGGTTCTGACTCAACAATTTGGTGTCTAAGGTAAGTTTGGCACATACGACCGACTGATTTTTAATTGGGAGCTACTCGACCTGAATGCGTTCTTGTACGAGTTAATGGCATATTCCTTCCATCGATCTCACTTATCTGGCCATATCTGTTGACTCAGTTCTGATATGAGATGGTCAATAATCCGAGCTAACCCATGCCACTAGGTTAGTCATAATTGTTATGACTATGACAAGTCTAGTTTAATGAGACCTGAATCAATTCTTCCCTAAGAAAAGATTAAGTCTGAGGTCTTCCACCATTGTAGATGTGCGGGCCCTTCCTGGGGTTGATTGTTCTCGGCTGGATACAGTGGCTCAGTTGCACCGAAAAGATGCAACCATGTCTATTAGGCATTGGATGCTATGGGCTGGAGGATGAGTTGGGCTCAATATTTCTGGATACGGTGAGAGACTCAATTAGGAATCCAGTCTGTGCAAATGGTGGGTCTGACTTAACTAAGGAGTGGATCAATATTTCGGATACGGTGAGATTCATGAATTAGAGATCAAGTTTGGGTGCACCATGATTAGAGAATCATTGAACAAGAGTTGTTCACTCATTGGCTAACCCATCACCAATAACTGTTAGGTGAGGTGATGAGTCAGTTGGTGAGACCGCACCATCCACTAGAAATCATTAATCGTGGAGATTTTTGCATCTCTACAGAGGGAGTGTAGGGATCCGAGAAAATAGTGGAAGCTAATTTATTTAAAAATAAAATTTTAAATAAATTGATCAAGTCATAATTACAGTATCTAACTAGAATCTTTGACTATCTATAGAAAAATGTCTGCGTCCAATCCATTAGCACGTATTCTGGATACACATAGACTGACCAGATTCAATTATAAAGATTGGCTCAAAAACTATAAAATTATTTTGGATTTCGAGAAGTTAACCCATGTATTGGACCAGGACCCTCCCACCTTACCAGTCCGTCCATCCACTGAATAGAGAGCATCTTTGGAAAAATGGATAGACGAAGATAATAAGGCCAGATATTACATGTTGGGCTCGATGTCTGATGAGCTCCAGCGCCAACATGAAGATATCGAGACTGCTCGCCAAATGTTGGCTCACCTGCAGGAGATGTTTGGTGAACAGAGTCGCGCAGCCAAGTATCAAGTCACGAAATGACTTTTTAAGGCTAAGATGCATGATGGGCAGTCAGTCCAAGATCACTGTCTGATGATGATCAAGGACATGGAAGAGCTTGAGAAGCTCGGTGTGAAGTTAGACTTGGATCTGCAGAATGATATTATTCTACAATCCTTGACTGATGCATATGGGCAATTCATCATAAATTACCACATGCATAAACTTCAAAATTCCTTGGCCGAATTAATGAATATGCTGGTCATCGCTGAGCTTTCTATGAAAGATTCTAAAGGCTCAGTTCTTACTATGGAATGGACTTCTTCCAAAAGAAAGTCTTATGAAAAGAAAAAGAAGTCTGCAAAAAAGCAGAAGATGGAAGGAGGAAAGAAGAAGAAGGCAGAGCCGAAGAAGAAAGGCCGATGTCAAAGAAAAGTATTTTCATTGCAACAGCGACGGCCATTGAAAGCGAAACTGCCCTACTTACCTGGCCATCCTGAAGAACAAGAAGGAAGGTCCTTCTGGAGGTATGCTCATTATTGAGTCTAACCTTACGATTTCTTCTGCATCCAGTTGGGTGCTTGACTCTGGTTCTAGTGCTCATCTGTGCACTTCCATGCAGGGTCTTGAGGATAGCAGGAGGCTGAGGGATGGAGACATGATCCTACGCATCGTAATGGAGCAAGAGTTGCTGCAGTAGTGGTGGAAACATACCCTCTTCGATTACCATCTGGTTTAGACTTAGTTTTGAAAGACTGTTATTATGTGCCTGCAGCTAGCAAGAATTTGATTTCTATTTCATGCTTAGCACTAGAAGGCTATGTGATTACCTTCTTTAAGGACCATTGTAACATTCTTTATGAAAGAAATAAAATTGCAAATGGTTTTCTTATTAACGGTCTTTATCAGCTACATATTGATGTATCTGTTCTAACTATCGAGCAAAACGTGAATGCCAAATGACCTAGGGATAGTCCAAATGATAGATATCTATGGCACCTGAGATTAGGTCATATAGCAGAAGATAGGATCAACAAATTGGAGAAAAATGGGCTATTGAGTCCATTGACTTTCGAGTCATATCCAACTTGTGAATCTTGTCTTCAAGGCAAAATGACTAAACTTTCTTTTGTTGGACATGGGGAAAGGGCCACAGATCTCTTTGCCCTAGTACATACTGATGTGTGCGGCCCATTTGATGTGCCGGCTAGAGGCAATTTTGTCTACTTCATTACCTTTATCGATGATCTGTCTAGGTATGGGTATGTGTATCTTATGAGACACAAGTCTGAAGCTTTTGAAAAGTTCAAAGAATTCAGACATGAAGTAGAAAAACAAACTGAAAAACTCATTAAGGTTCTTCGATCAGATCGAGGAGGTGAATACCTTAGCCAGAAATTCCTAGACTATCTTAAGGAAAATGGCATAGTCTCTCAATGGACTCCACCAGAAATACCTCAACTCAATAGGGTTTCAGAATAGAGAAATCGGACTCTATTGAATATGGTTCGATCCATGATGAGCTTCACAGACCTCCCTAATTTTCTTTGGGGACACTCATTATTAACTTCAATTTATCTACTGAATAGGTTTCCTCTAAAACAGTTCCTACCACACCGTATGAGATATGGCATGGTAAGAAACCAAGTCTGAGTCATCTCAGAATTTGGGATTGTCCGGCTCATGTCAAAAGACAACAAGCGAACAAGTTAGAGTTTAGGTCCTTCAGAGCTCGATTCATAGGATATCCTAAAGAGTCATTAGGATACTATTTCTACATTCTAGAAGACCACAATGTGATTGTGAGTCGACATGCCATCTTTCTTGAAAAATAGTTTATTCAAGATAGCGGCATTGAAAAGCAGATTAAGCTTGATGAGAAAGTCTACAAGTACAATGAGCTAAGGATCATTGGAACCAAATCAGGTTGAGCCAATAAGAACACTACCTCCTCCACCTCATGATCGAAAGATTTTTCGTCCTCCTGAAAGATATTAGGTATTATTCAGAG
>QRFJ01004779.1:27962-79519 GCA_006176705.1 Cocos nucifera | reverse complement strand
GCTGCAATCAGGATCATCTACAGGGTAATAGGATTACCCAAACCAGGTAAATTAAATTTGATTTAATTTATCTTATTTTATTTGATTTATTAAAATAATAAAATCAGATCTGAAATATATCAGATCTGATTGAGATCAAGAGAAAATTTTTGAAATATATCTCTTGATCTAATCAGATTCTGGATGAACCTGGACGGAAAATCAGGATTTCCCTTCAACTGGTATCAGAGCCATGGTTCTAAAATTGTTTAGATCTGATTTTAAATTTATTTTAATTAAAAATAATGTGATTTTAGATGTCACATGAGATGTGATCAGATCTGAAATCAGAAAAATTAAAATTAAATGATTTGGATCTAAGAACATGAAGATATGCATGACTAGTTCTAGAATAGAATAGTTCTATAGAATAGTTTTACATGCCTTTGATTTAATATGATTAAATCATATTTTAGATCTTCTTATTTACTATTTTCTGATATTATAAGTGTTATAATAATATCTGATAAACAGCAAATAAAAATTATTTAATTTTAAATATCAAATGAGATATGATAGATGCATGACTAGACTAATTGTAGAATAGTTCTACATAATTGTCTAGATTAGAATTTATTTTGATTAGATCAATTTAAATCTAATTTTTCAGATTATTATGTGATAATTTAAATTTGAAAACATGCATGAATTGATACATGAGATGTATGCAAAAATGCCTTGATTAGACTCTAAATTTGTATATGAGATATATGATAAGATCTATAACTATTTTGTAGATTTACACATGTTCCTGATTAAGGCGTTCCTCTTGGCCGTCCGGTCATAAGAATGAAGAAGGGTTTGAAGGCCCTCTCTTCCCATTCGATGGGGTGTTCTTATGACGTGTAGGGGTGCTGCGTGTTCGTCCTTAATCAGAAACCCAAAACTTACTTTCTGCAAAACCCTAGATCCTGAAACCCTAGGATTTATTGTGCATATTTTGTTTATGAACCCAACTTAATTAAGAATTAAGTTTATGGAATATTAATTAGGTCTAAAATTGAGAATTTCAGATCTAAGACATATTCATAATACTGGGTTCGGGCTTGGGTAGCTCAATTAGGTCTAAGCGGTTGATCAAACCGAATCAAGAGTTGGTTAGATGGGATCAACAATGCTTAAATTGACCAGCCTAATAGGATTAAGTCTGGGTCAAGATCGAGTCACGATCAAGCAAGACCTAATTAGGCTCAGAGGTTAGAGTATGGATTATAGGCTAACCCAATTGGTTCTGACTCAACAATTTGGTGTCTAAGGTAAGTTTGGCACAGACGACCGACTGGTTTTTAATTGGAAGCTACTCGACCTGAATGCGTTCTTGTGCGAGTTAACGGCATATTCCTTCCACCGGTCTCACTTACCTGGCCATATCTGTTGACACAGTTCTGATCTGAGGTGGTCAATAATCCGAGCTGACCCATGCCACTAGGTTAGTCATAATTGTTATGACTAAGCCAAGTCTAGTTTAATGAGACCTGAATCAATTCTCCCTAAGAAAAGATTAAGTCCGAGGTCTTCCACCATTGTAACGTGCGGGCCCTTCCCGGGGTTGTTGTTCTCGGCTGGATACAGTGGCTCAGTTGCACCGGGAAGATGCAACCATGTCTATTAGGCATTGGATGCTATGGGCTGGAGGATGAGTTGGGCTCAATATTCCGGATACGGTGAGAGACCCAATTAGGAACCCAGTCCATGCAATTGGTGGGTCTGACTTAACTAAGGAGTGGATCAATATTTCGGATACGGTGAGATCCATGAATTAGAGACCAAGTTTGGGTGCACCATGATTAGAGAATCATTGAACAAGAGTTGTTCACTCATTGGCTAACCCATCACCAATAACTGTTAGGTGAGGTGATGAGTCAGTTGGTGAGACTGCACCACCCACTCGAATCATCAATCGTGGAGATTTTCGCATCTCTACAGAGGGAGTGTAGGGATCCGAGAAAATAGTGGAGCTAAATTTGTTTCAAAAATAAAATCCCTAAACAAATTGGTCAAGTCAAAATTACAGTATCTAACTAGAATCTTTGACTCTCTACAGGAAAATGTCTGCGTCCAACCCACTGGCACGTATCCTAGACACACATAGACTGACTGGACCTAATTATAAAGATTGGCTCAGGAACTACAAAATTGTTTTGGGTTCAGAGAAGTTAACACATGTTTTGGACCAGGACCCCCACCTTACCAGCTCGTCCATCCACTGAACAGAAGAGCGTCTCTGGAAAAATGGATTGACGAAGACAATAAGGCCAGATACTACATGTTGGGCTCGATGTCTGATGAGCTCCAGCGCCAACATGAAAGATATCGGGACTGCTCGCCAAATGTTGGCTCACCTGCAGGAGATTGTTGGTGAACACGAGTCGCGCAGCCAAATATCAAGTCACAAATGACTTTTTAAGGCTAAGATGCGTTGAATGGGCAGTCAGTCAGAGATCACTGTCTGACAATGATCAAAGACATGGAAGAGCTTGAGAAGCTCGGTGTGAAGTTGGACTTGGATTTGCAGAACGATATTATTCTGCAATCCTTGACTGATGCATATGGGGCCAATTCATCATGAATTACCACAGTGCATAAACTTCAAGATATCCATTGGCCGAGTTGATGAATATGCTGGTTAACCGCTGAGCTTTCTATGAAAGTTTCTAAAGGCTCAGTTCTTGCTATGGACGAACTTCTTCAAAAGAAAGTCTATGGAAGAAAAAGAAGTCTGTGAAAAAAGCAAGGTAGAAGGATCAAAAGAAGAAGAAGGCAGAACTGAAGAAAAAGGTCATGGCAAAGGAAATGTTTCCATTGCAACAGCCGACGGCCATTGGAAAGCGGACTGCCCTACTTACCTGCCACCTAAAGAACAAGAAGGAAGGTCCTTCTGGAGGTATGCTCGTTATTGAGTCTAACCTACGGTTTCTTCTGCATCCAGTTGGGTGCTTGACTCTGGTTCTAGTGCTCATCTGTGCACTTCTATGCAGGGTCATGAGGATAGCAGGAGGGCTGAGGGATGGAGACATGATCCTACGCGTCGGTAATAGGAGCAAGAGTTCTGCAGTAGCCGTGGAAACATACCCTCTGCGATTACCATCTGGTTTAGACTTAAGTTTTAAAAAGCTGTATTATGTGCCGTGCAGCTAGCAGGAATTTGATTTCTGTTTCATGCTTAGCACAAGAAGGTTATGTGATCACCTTCTTTAAGGACCATTGTAACATTCTTTATGAAAAGAAATAAAATTGCAAATGTTTCCTTGTTAATGGTCTTTATCAGTTGCATATTGATGTACCTGTTTTAACTATCGAGCAAAAACGTGAATGCCAAACGACCTAGGATAGTCCAAACGACAGATATCTAGGGCACCTGAAGATTAAGGTCATATAGCAGAAGATTAGGATTAACAAATTAGAGAAAAAATGGGCTATTGAGTCCATTGACTTTTGAGTCATATCAACTTGTGAATCTTGTCTTCAGGCCAAAATGACTAAACTCCTTTTGTTGGGACATGGGGAGAGGGCCACAGATCTCCTTGCCCTAGTACATACTGATGTGTGCGGCCCATTCGATGTGCGCGCTAGAGACAATTTTGGTCTAACTTCATTACCTTTACCGATGATCTGTCTAGGTATGGGTATGTGTATCTTATGAGACATAAGTCTGAAGCCTTTGAAAAGTTCAAAATTCAGACATGAAGTAGAAAACACAAACTGGAAAACCATAAGGTTCTTCGATCAGATCGAGAAGGTGAATACCTTAGCCGGGAATTCATAGACTATCTTTAAGGAAACATGGCATAGTCTCTCAATGGACTCCACCAGGAAACCTCAACTCAACGGGGTTTCAGAAACGAGCAATCGGACTCTATTGATATGTTCGATCCATGATGAGCTTCACAGACCTCCCAGATTTTCTTTGGGACATTCATTATTAACTTCAATTTAATTTACTGAATAGGGTTCCCTCTAAACCATTCCTACCACACCGTATGAGAATATGGCACGGTAAGAAACCAAGTCTGAGTCATCTCAGAATTGGGGATTGTCCGCTGCAGCGGAAGGTTCTGGATCTTAGCCACGCAAGCGCCTGGCCTCTACCGGTATCCACTCGGGTTGGATCTGGAGAACCTCTTCTTCTCTATCACACCTCCAAAAATCAGATCTGGATCTGATCTGGAGGATCTTCAAAACTCTTTTGAAGATCTGCAGTCGTCCTTTTGCAGCAGCGCAGCCTTCTTGCTTTTGATCGCCTTTCCTTGATCTGAATCGCACCAAACTAAGTCCAAAACACCTTTTGGACGTGGAGAGCAAGGGGAGAAGAGACTATGGCATGGAGAAGGAGGGGAGAGGCAGCCTTGGGGCGTGGGAAATCTCATTCAATAAGACTTAGGATTAGGGTTGGGCGCAGGGTCTTATTTATAGACCTCTTGTGATCCAACTCCTCTTCCTCTCAACCAATCACAACCCTTTGTGAAATCAGATCTAAATCTGATTGGTTGGAATAGAGACCCCTGGATTCCTCCTTAGAGGGCGCCTAAGACCAGTCAAACTGGATTCTTAGTAGAACTCTGATTGGAATCCAAAAGGGAGGTGGAGTCCTTGTCCAACAAGGACTCCTAGGCGCCTCCTACTTGGGCTCACGCCACCCTTGGCGTGCGCCCTTCTCCTTGCCAGGTTCTGGCAGGGGGACAAGCCCCCACCAGCTCTCCAATAGGTGCATGACATGTGGTCAAAAGTCAAAGGGTCAATGGTCAACGTTTGACCAGTCAAAGGAAGACTTTTGACCAAAGTCAAAGAACAAGAAATGGCAGGTGACCAAAAATGGCAGGTAATGTCTTACAAATAAGACAACCTATTCTGACTTGGACAACCTCCAGTCAGACCATATGAAGGCCTCTGATTGAGCACAAACTCCTTTGGCTCAGTCAGGACAACTTATTTATGATAGTAAAAGAAGAACGTTAGGTTCAATCGAGTGCTAGCACGATTTCCTTGAACCTAATTGAATCTCATTCAGATCAATTGAACTAGATCAGTTCAATTGATGATCACCAGATTCAAACCCTTGTTTGTGTGACCCAGTTAGGTTCAGTTCTGTATGGTAATGGGATATGTCATGATCTCTATCATCGACATCATCGAAACTCCTTTCGATGGATCAGAACTCTTCTGATTCGAACAGCTAGAATGATCGATCATCTAAATCATTCTAATTGCTCCCAAAATCCACCAGTGACACCTAGCAGTATATGGTGGCAACCCATCAGAGCTGAATGCGAACCTCTTGGTGCAGCTACCTGTGTGATTCAAGTTCTTCTATCTTGAGCCCCGATCAGATTAGGGTTAAGGTGAACTCGTCAAACCCTAGTCTCTGTCATATGATGTAATCATTCGATTCGAGTCCAATGTGAAAATCTAAATAGAAACTCTTTCTATTATTTCACTCTACCATGGCCATGGATTTCTGGACTTGATTCTCATGATCATCATAGGGCTACTCCTCTACCACCGAGGTAGATAGATCCCATCTTGATGCAATCCAGTTCCTACAATGAACATGCTATAGCCAACATACACCTCAGGGTTCCATATGGCTAGGAGACCGAGTAATGGTGTAGTCAAACTATAACACCCTCAAGGTGAACTGCCGATGCATCTCAGGTCAAAGAACCAGACACACTACTGCAGCATCGAGTCAGTCATTGACGAGAAGGTAGACTCCCTAATGACTACTCGAGGTGGTCACGCTCAGTGCCCTCGTTCTCTAACGAGTACCTGTACTCTCGCTCCGGTGTCTCCACACCGTAGACTCAAGACTCATCTACTAAAGAGAAGCGATCGTACACCAACCTTCCGGATCAATCACCATCCTCGTGATGATCCTATGGTCGGGAGCTGTTTATGAGTTAATAATGATTATTCATGTCTTAAATTTTCAACTCTTGAAAATATGAATTATCATTACCATTAACTCAAAGGATGTATCACAGACACTAAATACACATGTGTGATAGAAAATAACCCATTTCATTAATTATAGTCAAAATTACAATTTTGCCCCTAGAAGTGTATTACAAGTGTCAGCCAATTCTGGCTTCTAGGGCACATATATCTAACATATCAATGGTGAAATAGCTTGGCTCCAGAAATAGCTGAATGATAGCTACCAAGCTATCACAAGAAAGGAATCGAATGATATTGCCTCTTTGAGCGAGATTGTCGGTGAGCTTTTAGAGTCGATCAGGGCAGAAAAGGCTGAGGTACAATGGCTGAAGCTCCAACTGACCTGTAGCAGCAAGCCGTTAAGGATGCGGAGGTCGAGTCCAAAGTCTTGAGGAAGCGGCGGTGAGAGTTTGAAGGCATGTTTCAACACGTCAATAGGATGTACATAGATGGTTTACTTAAAAAGAAAGAGCTTGAGGAAGAGATCTTAAGGTTGAAGCAGGCCTTGGTGATGCCTGGGGCCGACAGCCCAAAATCTGAGGAGTTCTGTTCGTCTTAAGGCTTCGATCTTTCTCCTTCTTCTTCTTTTTCATGTAATTGATCTTACCGACTTTTATTTTGCTTGTAATGAACTTATATTTATAATAAGATGGTGCCTTTTTTCATCATTATTCACCTTACATGAACTCAATGCTTGTTTGTGTCTTCATTTTTTTCTCTTTGTCTTTCTTCTGTGTTGTCCTTCGATGAAGTGGTTGTTGTGGATACCTATTCGAGGTTCTTTTTGCAGACCTAGGCATGATTTTTCTTCTTGCATCTCATACGATCAGGTAGTCATAGGAGAAATGCGTGTGAGGATTGGTGACAAAATTTCTTCCATCCCTTTGCTTTAGGTTGGGGGTTCGTTTGGGACCACTGGATGGGCCGCCCTTTTTTCCTCAGCTTAGGTTAGCAAGATTCTCAGATTTACTTACATTAGGATGAGGTTCTCCCTCTATTTCTAACATGGTTGTAGGGACACGTTGGGGCCATTGTCAGGGCCTCTCTCCTCACCTTATCTTAGGTCAACGAGGTCTTCTACTTTGCTCATGTTAGGATGGGGTTTTCCTCCTATTCCTGACACGACCGTAGGGGCACATTAGGACCATTGTGAGAGCCTCTCTCTCCTAATCTCATCTTAAGTTAACGAGGCTTTCGACTTTGCTCATATTAGGATGAGGTCTTCCTCTTGTTCCTAACATGGCTGTAGGAGTACATTAGGACCGTTGTTAGGACCTCTCCCCTCATCTCGTCTTAGGCTAATGAGGTCTTCAACTTTGCTCATATTAGGATGAGATCCTTCTCCTATTCCTAACATGACTGTAGGAGCACATTAGGACCATTGTCAGGGCCTCTTCCTTTATCTCATCTTAAGTTAATGAAGCCTTCGACTTTGCTTATGTCAGGATGAGGTCCTCCTCCTATTCTCAATATGGCTGTAGGGGCACATTAGGATCATTGTCAGGACCTCTTTCCTCATCTCATCTTAAGTTAATGAGGCTTTTGACTTTGCTCATGTTAAAATGAGGTTCTCCTCCTATTTCTAACATGGCTGCGCTCATCGCCTGATCAAGTTCGGGAGGTAACTCTCCATCATTATAGATGTACAATAAAGATTAGGATGTTAAAGTAGGAGGATTTTATTACAACCAAATCATTGATAATTGATAAGAATACGATGTTGTCGTTAAGACACTGTGTTTATCAGTTTTAATCCAACTTCTTAAAATAATTAAAAATACATAGATAGCCATGAGTCGGATCAAATGCACAAGAAAGATAGTATTTTTAGATTTGAAATCTTTGATTTTATAAAAGAAAAAAAAGAGAAGAGTTTTGGAATCAAAAGTGAAGTCAAAAAATAAAAAAGAACAAAAATTAAAAGATACAGAAATTTAAACTTGGTACTAAGATCTACTAGTTAGATCTTAGCATCTACTTGTAATAAAATAAAAAGCAATAATTAAAGTATAAAAATTAAATTATAATAAAAATAAAGAGCATAAATTTAAAGGACATAAAATAAAATTTATATTAATTAAAATTTTAGAATTTAAATATATGAAATTTTTTTTAAAAAAAAAATAAAATAAAATAGCTTGATCTCTGATCTTAGATTGGCATGGGTGGAAAGATGGTGTAGAAGTCCAGCTTTCTCTCTCAGCACCAGTTGCCTTGAAGTAGCCATTAACCTAGAGCCTGGCTTCACTCTGTACCAAAGCTTCACCTTGATCGAAGATGTTGATTTTTGGAGGCCTGGGGTTCTTTTTATAGAGCTAGGAGGGCTGGAGAGTTTTTTTCTAGGCAATGTGGGACTAAGGAGTTCTTTGATCATCAAAATATGGAGAAATTTTAGTAAAAATTGGATTAAAAGGAGTCTTGGATAAATTCTATTGCCCTGGATGAAATCTGACCATTGATAGAAATCCAACGGACCAAAAATCATCAAAATCAGATGTGTATCAGCCTAGATTAGGTTGGATTAAATTCTGGCCGTCTGATTGTGCGTTGATGGAGGAAATCTAGCCGTTGATCATGCATCGGGAGTCCTGATCACTATCGAGAGCATTTTAGACTATTGGATCATTCCCTGGATCGAGCACTGCCATTAGATGGCGACCCACGTGATGTCTGAAGCTGAATCAAATTCGGAAATAACCACAGCTGTTCGATCTTGACCGTAAGCTACCACACCCATTCGATGGTGTAATTACTATTCCCATGGACCGCATGGACCAGCCACACCGCACACCACAACCAATCAGCGCTCCTATCACCAAGTGAAAAGATCAAATTATCCTGTGAGCTGCGATAAATTTCTACGGACCCATTAAGGGTCTAGGTTCGCCACGTATCGCTCCGCGATTCACCAGTTTCTGCTGAGCTGGTGGTCCACACCTAGATTGTAGATCGACTGGTAGCTTCTGTGGCTGAGTCAGCTTTGACAGCTTGATTTGGCTTGGTGGCTTGGCTTGCAGATCCAGCTGAGCTGCTTTCCTTTTTTTATTTATTTTTATTTTTTTATTTTTAGAAATTAATATCTTCTCCATTTTAGCTTTATTTTGTTCGAAACTTATTTTATTATGATAAAAAAAATGAGCTCTTTCTATTGATAATAAAATTTTATTTTTTAATTATTATTATTTTTAATTATTTTTTAATTAATAAAAATATTAATTTCTTAAAAATTATATATAAATTGATCGTTAATTCTTAAAAATTAATATGAATTATTTGATAAATTAATATTTTTATTGATAAATTTATGGTACTTATCACATCCCCCAACTTAAGTTTTGCTCGTCCTTGAGTAAAGAAAGAATTTAGTTTTAAATATCTTTTAACTTTAGAGTTTTGAATTTTGCCTAAGCAGTTTTCAAAATGGCTATTGATATTCAGTAGAGCTTAAGTAAGATATATCATTGGGATATTAACACTTATTAATGGAAAAATTAAGTAAAAAAAATAATTTTTTTTAAAACTTTTTCTAAATTATCCCATCTTTGTCTTTGATTTGTCTAAACTTTCATATAGGCAAGTGTATTGCTACTTTCGCCCTTCATTTATTGATTTTTATTTTCATATTGCCCACTTTTTGATGTGAATATCGTTGCTTACTTAGGCAACGGGACCCAGTTACTTGGTGAAAAACTATTTTTTTTTTAACGTTGTACCACTATTGAGTGTCTTAACCTATTAAGCTTTCTATTTGATCCATGTAGCGAGTCTTGGGCCAATGACTCTCAAATTAGTTGGTTTTAGGCCACTAGGTATAAAATACCCCTCGAGCTTACTAGCTCGAATCAAATAGGCTACGAGTTAAGACTAACTTTACAACGAGCTTCTTTGCCCTTTCCACCTTTTGACGCAAAACTCAATGCTTGCTTAGGCAAAGAGGCCCAGTTACTCAGTGAGTACTTAAAAATTATTTTATTTAATTTTTTATATGAAAACTATTTTATTTAATTTTTTTATATGAAGAAACGTATAGTTATCCTACACAAGCCTATAAAAAGTAGATTTTTCTTTGATGCTAGTAGAAAAAATTAGAAATGCTCCAAGAAAAAAAATTTTATGTTCTGGACTTAATTCTTTATTGAATTTTTTTAATACTTGATTTCTCAATATCTCATAGATTCTCTGATCTGTGCATCAATTTTCTTTTAAAAATGCTTAGTTTAATTCAATTCTTAAGCATAATCAAGTGTCTAAATACTAAATACTAACTTTTTTGAGGATTTAAAACTTTAAAATTTTTATTTTTCTCTCCCCCCAACTTAATCGATATTGTCCTCAATGGAGAAAAAAAATAAAGAATATAATAAAGAACATGGAAGAATACATCTGACTATATTTTTGGTCCAGCACATGCCTTTGAAAATTTAAGCTCTCCCTCCAGCTTATTTAAATTATCCTAAAAAGAAAATAAACTAAAAAGATAAATTAGATGAAAAAAACTAAATATTGGAATGCCTTCCAATAAGTGCTAAGTTTACCATCTTCAGCCAGACATAATGTAACTTACTATCCTATGTCAAATATTGGATTGACAAATTCCAATGGTTTTGGATTGTCAATCTTAGAAAGTTGATTTATAATCCCATTATTGATATATTCATTGTTAATTTTAGGAACATAATTGATGATCTCATTCTCATACCCATGTTTATTAAGAATTTCTCCTATTTGTTCTTCTAAAATACTCATGAATTGAGTTTTTGTATTAGAAGTTAAGTTTGATTTAATGGGTACTGGAAGGGTGTCTAAAAGCGGATTTAATTCTGAAGGTAAATTAATGTGATCTTACTTAAATAACTCCATTGACTCTTCATTACATGCCTCTTGATTTTTGTAAGAAGAACTGGCTTCTAGGGTTGAAGGAAATAGGACATTAGGTTTATAAGTCTCGGGTAAATTATCTATTTTCTTTTTTCCTATGTCTATCTCATTTAAACTAGAACTAGCATCAGTACTAATTCCTGGCTTGGGTTCTTCTATGTGGTTAGTCTTAGTACTAACCAGTTTCTTTAAATTTTTATTTGGGCTAGCATCAGTACTAGCTTCTCTCACCTGGTCTTGATATGGGTCCATAAGAATCCTATAGCTTTTAAGTTCAAGAATTACTTTGGCATTCTCAGATTGGGGATTCTTAAGTGAGACATTAAATTGATAACTTGGTCCAGGTGATTGGTGGACATTAGGTGAATTGTTTGAAATTGGTAGGCTCAGTAGTTGATCTAGTTCTCTCCTCATATTAGACTCAACTAATTATCCTATTTGAACTTCTAGCTTGGCAATAGATTATTGTTGAGTCAGAATTAATTGTTGAAGTTGGTTAAATCTATCATCAGCTAAATTGGTTTGTTGAGGAGGTGGGTATGAGGGATGATTGTAATATGATGGCTGGATAAACTGATTAGACTGACCATTATTATAGGCATAGTTTTGGTATTGGGGCCTATTTTGATAGTTTTGGATAGATAAAATTTAGGTCTGAGCCTGAGTCTGTTGGGATGTCTAAGAAAAATTAGAGTAGTTACTCTAACGCTGGTTATATGAATTTGAAAGAAGATTATTAACTGACTTAGAGTAGCCTTGAGTAGCTCGAACTTGTTCTTGGATAAAATGTAAAAACTATGCAGCATGATAGATTGGACTAGGTGATGTGAATTGTGTAGAAGATTGTTGATCTAGGATTAGAAGTTGATTTAATTTCTAAGCAAGAAGGTCAACTTTATCTAATTTTTGAACTATTAGGTTCAGATTAGCCATTTGATTATCAGGTTTAATATGAATCAACCATTCAATTAAGTTCAACTAAATAAAAAAAAAGCAATTTCCTACCATGCATGTATTAGTGTGACCCTAATGTATGGTTCAAAATTTTTTTAAAATTTTTAAAATTTTTTATATTTTTAGAAATATATATATATTTATTATTTTATTATATTATTATTATTATTTTAAAATTATATATATATATATTTAAATTATTTAAATTATTTTAATTATTATTTTTAATTTAATTTAATTATTATTTTTAATATTTTTTAGTTAGTTTAATTTAATTTTTATTTTATTTTATTTTATTTTATTTTTAAAGGAGAAAGAAGAAGAAAGAAAGAAGAGTTATAAAGAAGAGGTCCTAAGGAGTCCTAGACTAAGAAGAGAGAAAAGAATTAAGTTTAATTAGGTTTGACGTTGGTTAGCAATCAAATTGGTCAATCAATCCTGATTAAGGGTTATCCTAGATCTAGACAGCTCCTAACTGCCAAGATCACCTTCAAGCCCTCCAAGTGTAGGATCAACCAATCAACTGGCCAGGTAAGTGTAAGATCGATGGGAGTCCCCTCGTTGCTTGCCTTAGACATCAATTGTGCTTGGTCAGGTAAGCTAACGAAACCAATTAGAAACCACCTTCCTTCGGGCCCTGAACCACTTTTTTAGACACCAGTCAAATTGACTAACCCTAATCTGGTTTAACTCTTAGGGTTCTTTGTCTTATTGAGCTCGAGTTCTTAGGGCTGATGTCTAATTGATTTTAAAATTAAAGGCTTAGGTCAATGCAGGATGCTGGTTGATTGTTTGTAGGCCAAGGAAGGGTGATCAAATCTCCACCTTATCTTATTTAATTGGGTATTGCCCTTAATTTGGTTTAATATGAATATGCATGAAAAATTTCAATCAAAGGGTTCTATGCAATTTAAACTAGATGCATGCAACTAACTAAATTCTAAAAGGCTTACCTTACCTCCAACAATCATCAAAAAAAATAAAAATAAAAATAAAAATAAAACTAATATGATGCATGCTCTAAGCAGTTAGGATTTCCAATCTTATCATGAGATTTTTAATTAAATTTAAATGAATATTTTTTAAAATTAATTTAAAAATAAAATAAATAAATAAATAAAATAAAAAGAAAAGAGGACTAGGGTTAGGATTGATCTCACCAAGCAAAACTCCTGGTTCTTTTTGTTCTTAATCTCTTTTTCTGTAAAATATTAAAAAAATTAGCAAGCAATATTTATAAGAAAATAAAAATTTTATTTATAATTTATTTATAAAAAAATTAAAGAGCTCAAAAATTTAATATCCATGCCTTTCCAGCAACGGTGCCAAAAACTTGATAAGAACGCGATATTATCGTCAAGACATCGTGTTTATCAGTTTTAATCCAACTTCTTAAAATAATTAAAAATGCGTAGATAGTAGTGAGTCGGGTCGAATTCACAGGAAAGATAGTATTTTTAGATTTGAAATCTTTGATTTTACAAAAAAAAAAAGAAGAGTTTTGAAATCAAAAGTGAAGTCAGAAAATTAAAAAAAATAAAAATTAAAATATGCAGAAATTTAAACTTGGTACTAAGATCTACTAATTAGATCTTAGCATCTACTTGCAATAAAATAAAAAACAATAATTAAAGTATAGAAATTAAATTATAATAAAAATAAAGAGCATAAATTTAAAGAACATAAAATAAAATTTGTATTAATTAAAATTTTAGAATTTAAATACATAAAATTTAAAAAGAAAAGAAAATAAAATAAAATAGCCCGATCTCTGATCTTGGATCGGCATGGGTGGAAAGATGGTGTAGAAGTCCAGCTTTTTCTCTCGGCACCAGTTACCTCGAAGCAGCCATTAACCCAGAGCCTGGCTTCATCCTATACCAAAGCTTCACCTTGATCGAAGATGTTGATTTTTGGAGGCCTGAGGTCCTTTTTATAGAGCTAGGAGGGTTGGAGAGTTTTCTTCTGGGCAATGTGGGACTAAGGAGTTTTTTGATCATCAAAATATGAAGAAATTCGAGTGAAAATTAGATTAAAAGGAGTCTTGGATGAATTCTATTGCTCTGGATGAAATTTGGCCATTGATAAAAATCCAACGGATCAAAAATCATCAAAATTGGATGTGTATCAGCCTAGATCAGGTCGGATTAAATTCTGACCATTCGATCGTGCATTGATGGAGAAAATCTGACCATTGATCGTGCATCGGAAGTCCTGATCACCATTGGGAGCATTTTGGACTGTCGTATCATCCCCTGGATCGAGCGCTGCCATTGGATGGCGATCCGCATAAAGTTTGAAGCTGAATCAAATCCAAAAATAACCATAGCCATTCGATCTTGACCGCAAGCTACCGCACCCATTCGATGGCGCAATTACTACTCCCATAGACCACATGGACCAGCCACACTATGCACCATAGCCAATCAACGCTCCTGTCACCAAGTGCAAAGACCAAATTGCCCTGTGAGCCGTGATAAATTTCTATGGACCCATTAAGGGTCTAGGTCCGCCATGTGTCGCTCCGTAATTTGCCGATTTCTACTGAGCTGGCGGTCCATGCCTGGATCGTGGACCGATTGGTGACTTCTATGGCTGAGTCGGCTTTGATGGCTTGGCTTGCGGAGCCGGTTGAGCTTTAATTTTTATTTTTTTTATCTTTAGAAATTTATATCTTCTCCGTTTTTGCTCCGTTTTGCTCAAAACTTATTTTGTTATGATCAAAAAATGAGCTCTTTCTATTGATAATAAAATTTTATTTTTTTAATTTTTATTATTTTTTAATTATTTTTAATTAATAAAAATATTAATTTCTTAAAAATTATATATAAATTGATCATTAATTCTTAAAAATTAATATTAATTAATTAATAAATTAATACTTTTATTGATGAATTTATGATACTTATCAGTAATATATCCATAGATTTTTTGAGTTCCATGGTCGGGATAGATTGACTCCTTTGAGCTCCTTTAGGTAATATATTTCGGGCTGGACGACTTCTTTGACTTCATAGAGTCCTTCCCATTTTGGGGCGCGCTTCCCTTGGTTCTAGGACTGAAAAATAGCTGCTCGCCAAAGCACCAAGTCTCCCACTCTGAATATTTTATCTTTGACTCTGGAGTTGTAGTATCTGGCCACCCTTCGTCTGTAGGCAGCTATCCGAACTTAGGCTTTTTCTCTTTTTTTCTCTAGTAGATCGAGGTTAGCTCTGAGGTCTTATGAGTTTTATTGCTCATTGAAAGCCATGACCCATGTTGATAGAAGTTTAAGCTCGATTGGGATGACCGCCTTTTTTATGAAGGCCAAGGCAAATGGTGTTTCTCCAGTCGATAATCTTTGGGGAGTTCGATATGCCTAGAGGACATGGTAGAGTTCGTTCACCTAAGTTCCTCCTGCTCTTTCAAGTCTTGCCTTGATACCCTGTAATAGAGTCCTATTGGTCACTTTTGCTTCACCACTGGCTTACGGGTGGGCCACCGACGTAAAGTGATGGGAAATGTTCAAATTTTCGCAAAACTCAGTAAACCTCATTCTGGCAAACTATCACCCATTGTCCATTATGAGAGTTCGAGGCAAACCAAACCAGCAAATAATTGATTTTTAGATGAAGTCTTGTACTTTAGCTTCAGTAATTTTTGCTAGGTGTTCAGCCTCGACCCATTTGGTAAAGTAGTCAATCGCAACTAAGAGAAACTTTCATTACCCAGATGCCATTGGGAAGGGTCCAAGTATATCCATCATCCATTGTGCGAATGGCTAAGGTACACTTAGTGGGATAAGCTCGAAGGCCGGCTGCCTTTGTATACTCACATTTCTTTGGTAGCGGTCGCATCTTTTAATATACTCAATACAATTATGGTACAGGGTTGGCCAATAGTAACCTTATCGAAGTAGCTTGTGAGAAAGGAATTTGGCACCTAGATGGCTTCCACAAATTTCTTCATGCACTTTCCACAATACAAAATCAGCTTCAAAAGGTTAGAGACACTTTAGGAGAGGCAGGGCATATGAACTTTTGTACAGTTTGCCTTCATAGAGGACATATTGGGAGGCCTGGTTTCTCAGCTTCCTTCAAATCATAGGGGAGTGTCCCATCTTTGAGATATGCAATCAATGGATCGATCCAGCATGGCTCATGGTTGATCTACATTGCAATCTGTGGTTCTTCCATACTCGAGCATTTCAGCACTTCAAAGTATACTTCTTTGGAAAGCTTGTTGGGGGTGAGTGTGGCCAGCTTGAATAGGAGGTTGGCTCTGGTATTTTCTACCCTCGAAATTTGTTGAATGCTAGAGCTATTAAAAGCTAAGGTTAGGCTTTTTACTTTCTCAAGATACTTTATCATGCTTTCCTTCCGAGCTTCATAACTGTCATTGGCTTGTCCCACTATCAACTATGAGTCACTATAAGCTTGGAGTTGGTCTGCCTCGAGTTCTTTTGCTATCTTTAGCCTCTCTATTAGAGCTTCATATTTTGCCCCATTGTTTGTTGCCGAGAACTCAAAGCATAGTACATACTCGGCAATGACCCCTTCAGGATTGACCAGGATCAGTCCAGCGCCTACCCCGAAAGCATTGGAAGAGCCATCCATATACAAGGCTCAGAAGCCTTTGAAAAGGTCCGCTCTTTCTTCGAGAGAGCTCATGTTGGGAATATGCGCTCTTTCCACATGGATCGGCATGACCGTCGGTGATTAGCCAAGCAATCAAGGAAGTACTTCTTAGAGATCTCTATGGAAGCACGATCAAATAAATCAAGGAATAGAGAAGAAGAGAAGAAGAAATTTTTGAAAGAAAAGAGCTTTTATTTAGTATATTTCAGCACTCTTACAACCTTGACCTATTTTCAGTATATATACTTTACAAAGGATCAAGCCTAAGCTCATAGAAAAACTCTCCAAACCCAAACAACCCACGTACATAAAATAATAACCCATGAAAATTGAGCCGACCCAGTTTCAGACTAAGCCAGCTAACCTGCACTGGGTCGGCTCAGTCCCAGACTGAGCCGATCCAATTATGTACCATGCCAATAGTCCAAAAGTACTGCTCTCTATCTAGATTTTTCTTTGAGACCTAGTCGACCCAGTCCTGGACTAAGCTAACCCAGTTTTCAACTGAGCCAGCTCAATCTCAGAGTGAGCCGACCTAGTTTTTGAACTTTATTATCGAGACTGATTCTTCTTTCGGCTCGCTTTCGTCTTTCCATAACCTATCTTCTCATATTTTCAAGACTTGGGAGTGCCACTTCTGAGCTCACATTCTCCATCTTGGTGCTTCCAAGTCCTTGTGAACTCATCTCTTCTCAATAGATCCATCCGTGACACACATCTCTAAAAGCTATCTTTGGAGAGTACCTTCGTGAGTGCATCAGACTGATTCTCCTTAGTATGGACCTTCATCAGTTTCACTTCACCTTCCTCCACTAGCTCTCTGATCCTATGGTACCTCACGTCTATATGCTTTGTGTGCGCATGAAAGACTGGATTCTGTGCCAACAATAGAGCACTCTGACTATCATTGAATAGTATAACCTTGCTCTGCTCCACCTCCAACTCATCAATCAGCCTCCTAAGTCAAAGGACTTTCTTTGCAGCCTTCGTTATCCCAATGTACTCGACCTCTATGATAGACAATACCGTGATTGGATGAAGAGTTGATCTCCAAGACACCAGTCCATCATATACGTAGAAGAGGTATCCAGTAGTAGATCTCCTTGTATCAAGATCACCAGTATAATTTGCATCAACAAACCCTTCTAGAGGACTTGAACTTTCACACATCTTCATAGATTGTTATCCAAATCCTCCCGGCTGCCCACCAAATACCAAACCATAATTTCTTGTTCCATGTAGATATCTCAATATCCATTTCAATGCTTTCCAGTGTTCTTTCCCAGGGTTAGCCATGTATCTACTAACCGTGCTCACAACATTTGCTATATCTAGTCTATAGCACACCATAGTGTACATCACACTATCTACAGCATTTGCATAAGAAACTCGTTCCATGTACTCTCTCTCCTCTTCTAACTGTGGGCACTGTAACTTGGAGAGAGACATATGGCTCGGCAATAATGTCTCTGCAGGTTTGGCCTTCTCCATCTCAAACCTCTCCAGAACCTTTTGAACATACATTTTTTGTGACAAATGGAGCACTCCTTTGCACCTATCTCTACAAATCTTCATTCCAAGGATTTTCTCAGCTGGATCCAAATCTTTCATCTCAAATTTAGATGATAATGCCCTTTTCAATCTTTTCACAGCATTCATGCTTCTACTGACTATGAGCATATCATCTACATATAATAATAGGTACAGGGCATCCTCCTCATCTATATCCTTGACGTAGATACAACAATCATGTTCACATCTGCTGAAACCCAGGCTCAAGACCAAGCTATCAAACCTTCGATACCACTCATGAGGAGATTGTTTCAAGCCATACAAAGACTTCCTGAGTAAACACACCTTTTCTTTCTATTCCATCTCAATGAAACCATCTGGCTGCTTCAAGTAGATTCTTTCCTCCAAAGTTTCATGAAGGAAGGCCGTCTTTACGTCCATCTGTTCCAATTCCATGTTATGCTGTGCCACTAGTGACAGCAAAACTAGAATTGATGTATGATGCACCACAGGAGAAAATTTTTGTGTAGCCAATCTCTTTCTTTTATGAGTATCCCTTTGCTACCAGTCTTGCTTTAAATCTGACTCCATCTTGTTCTGAAGGTGCTTCTTTCCTTGTGAACACGCACTTTAAGCCAATAGGTCGAGCACCCTTTGGAAGATCCATCAGCGGCCATGTATGATTCTTCTTAAGTGATTCTATCTCCTCCATCATGGTCTGCATCCATGAATCATGATCCTTACTCTCCATGGCCTCTGCATAATTCTCTGGATCTCCATTAGTAGTGATGAGTGCATAGGAGATAACCTCATCAATGCCATATCTGACTGGTCTCCTAATAGTATGTTGGGGCTGTTAGATATATGTGCCCTAGAAGCCAGAATTGGCTGACACTTGTAATACACTTCTAGGGACAAAATTATAATTTTGACTATAATCAATAAAATGGATTATTTTCTATCACATATGTGTATTTAGTGCCTATCATACATCCTTTGAGTTAACGATAATGATAATTCATATTTTTAAGAGTTGAAAATTTAAGACATGAATAATCATTATTAACTCATAAAATGCTTCCGACCATAGGATCATCATGAGGATGGTGATTGATCCAAAAGGTTGGTGTATAATCGCTTCTCTTTAGTAGATGAGTCTTGAGTCTACGGTGTGGAGACATCCGGAGCGAGAGTACAGGTACTCGTTAGAGAACGAGGGCACTGAGCGTGACCACCTCGAGTAGTCATTAGGGAAGTCTACCTTCTCGTCAATGACTGACTCGATGCTGCAGTAGTGTGTCTGGTTCTTTGACCTGAGGTGCATCGGCAGTTCACCTTGAGGGTGTTATAGTTTGACTACACCATTACTCGGTCTCCTAGCCATATGGAACCCTGAGGTGTATGTTGGCTATAGCATGTTCATTGTAGGAACTGGATTGCATCAAGATGGAATCTATCTACCTCGGTGGTAGAGGAGCAGCCCTATGATGATCATGAGAATCAAGTCCAGAAGCCCATGGCCATGGCAGAGTGAAATAATAGAAAGAGTTTCTATTTAGATTTTCACATTGGACTCGAATCGAATGATTACATCATATGACAGAGAACTAGGGTTTGACGAGTTCACCTTAACCCTAATCTGATCGGGGCTCAAGATAGAAGAACTTAATCACACAGGTAGCTGCACCAAGAGGTTCGCATTCAGCTCTGATGGGTTGCCACCATATACTGCTAGGTGTCACTGGTGGATTTTGGGAGCAATTAGAATGATTTAGATGATCGATCATTCTAGCTGTTCGAATCAGAAGAGTTCTGATCCATCGAAAGGAGTTTCGATGATGTCGATGATAGAGATCATGACATATCCCATTACCATACAGAACTGAACCTAACTGGGTCACACAAACAAGGGTTTGAATCTGGTGATCATCAATTGAACTGATCTAGTTCAATTGATCTGAATGAGATTCAATTAGGTTCAAGAAAATCGTGCTAGCACTCGATTGAACCTAACGTTCTTCTTTTACTATCATAAATAAGTTGTCCTGACTGAGCCAAAGGAGTTTGTGCTCAATCAGAGGCCTTCATATGGTCTGACTGGAGGTTGTCCAAGTCAGAAAAGGTTGTCTTATTTTGTAAGACATTACCTGCCATTTTTGGTCACCTGCCATTTCTTGTTCTTTGACTTTGGTCAAAAGTCTTCCTTTGACTGGTCAAATGTTGACCATTGACACTTTGACTTTTGACCACATGTCATGCACCTATTGGAGAGCTGGTGGGGGCTTGTCCCCCTGCCAGAACCTGGCAAGGAGGAGGGCGCACGCCACCCTTGGCGTGTGCCCAAGTTGGAGGCGCCTAGGAGTCCCTTGTTGGACAGGGACTCCATCTCCTTTTTGGATTCCAATTAGAGTTCTCCTAAGAACCAACTTTGACTGGTCTTAGGCACCCTCTAAGGAGGAATCCAGGGGACTCTATTCCCACCAATCAGATTTAGATCTGATTTCACAAAGGGTTGTGATTGGTTGGGAAGAAGAGGAGTTGGATCACAGCTAGTCTATAAATAAGACCCTGCGCCCAACTCAAAAAGCAATTAATTCCCATGCCCCAAGGCTGCCTCTCCCCTCCTCCTCCATGCCAAAGTTCATCTTCTCCCTCTCCTCTCCATGTCCAAAAGAAGTTTTGGATCTTGGTTGGTGCAATCTAGATGAGAGAAAGGCGACTGAAAGCTAGAAGGCTGCGCTGCTGCAAAGGACAACTGCTGATCTTCAAAAGGTAGTTTTGAAGATCCTCCAGATTAGATCCAGATCTAATTTTTGGAGATGTGATAGAGAAGAAGAGGATCTCCAGATCCAGCCTGAGTGGATATCGGTAGAGGCCAGGCACTTGCGTGGCTAGATCCAGAACCTTCCGCTGCTTACAGGATCATCAACAGGGTAATAGGATTACCCTACATCAAGGTAAATTAAATTTGATTTAATTTATCTATATTTTATTTTAATTATTAAAATAATAAGAATTAGATCTAAAATATTCTAGATCTGATTTAGATCAAAGAGAAAAATTTTTGAAATATATCTCTTGATCTGATCAGATCTGAACGAACCTGGATCCGAAAATCAGGATTTTCCTTCAACTGGTATCAGAGCCAAGGTTCTAAAGTGTTTAGATCTGATTTTAAATTTATTTTAATTAAAAAATAAGTGATTTTAGATGTCACATGAGATGTGATCAGATCTGAAAATCAAAAAAATTAAAATTAAATGATTTGGATCTAAGATTAGAAAATATGCATGACTAGTTCTAAAATAGAATAGTTCTATAGAATAGTCTTGCATGTTTATAATTTAATTTGATTAAATTATATTTTAGATCTATTTATTTACTATTTTTTGATATTATAATTATTATAATAATATCTAAAAAATAGCAAATAAAAATTATTTAATTTTAACATCATATGAGATATGATTGATGCATGTCTAGACTAGTTGTAGAATAGTTCTACATAGTTATCTAGATTAGAATTTATTTTGATAAGATCAATTTAAATCTAATTTTTTAGATTATTATGAGATAATTTAGATCTAAAAATATGCATGATTTGATACATGAGATGTATGCAAAATATGCCATGATTAGATCTAATTTGTATATGAGATATATGATATAGATCTAAAACTGTTTTGTAGTATTACATGTTCCTGATTAAGGCATTCCTCTTGGCCGTCCGGTCATAAGAATGAAGAAGGGTTTAAAGGCCCTCTCCTTCCCATCCGATGGGGTGTTCTTATGATGTGTAGGGGTGCTGCGCGTTCGTCCTTAATCAGAAATCCAAAACTTACTTTCTGCAAAATCCCTAGATCCTGAAACCCTAGGATTTATTGTGCATATTTTATTTATGAACCCTACTTAATTAAGAATTAAGATTATGAAATATTAATTAGGTCTAAAATTGAGAATTTTAGATCTAAGACATATTCATAATACTGGGTTCGGGCTTGGGTAGCTCAATTAGGTCTAAGCGGTTGATCAAACCGAATCAAGAGTTGGTTAGATGGGATCAACAATGCTTAAATTGACCAGCCTAATAGGATTAAGTCTGGGTCAAGATCGAGTCACGATCAAGCAAGACCTAATTAGGCTCAGAGGTTAGAGTCTGGATTGTAGGCTAACCCAATTGGTTCTGGCTCAATAATTTGGTGTCTAAGGTAAGTTTGGCACATACGACCGACTGGTTTTTAATTGGAAGCTACTCGACCTGAATGCATTCTTGTACGAGTTAATGGCATATCCCTTCCACCGATCTCACTTACCTGGCCATATCTGTTGACTCAGTTCTGATCTTGAGGTGGTCAATAATCCGAGCTAACCCATGCCACTAGGTTAGTCATAATTGTTATGACTATGACAAGTCTAGTTTAATGAGACCTGAATCAATTCTCCCTAAGAAAAGATTAAGTCTGAGGTCTTCCACCATTGTAGATGTGCGGGCCCTTCCCGGGGTTGATTGTTCTCGGCTGGATACAGTGGCTCAGTTGCACCGAAAAGATGCAACCATGTCTATTAGGCATTGGATGCTATGGGCTGGAGGATGAGTTGGGCTCAATATTCTTGGATACGGTGAGAGACTCAATTAGGAATCCAGTCTGTGCAAATGGTGGGTCTGACTTAACTAAGGAGTGGATCAATATTCCGGATATGGTGAGATTCATGAATTAGAGACCAAGTTTGGGTGCACCATGATTAGAGAATCATTGAACAAGAGTTGTTCACTCATTGGCTAACCCATCACCAATAACTGTTAGGTGAGGTGATGAGTCAGTTGGTGAGACCGCACCACCCACTAGAAATCATTAATCATGGAGATTTTTGCATCTCTACAGAGGGAGTGTAGGGATCCGAGAAAATAGTGGAAGCTAATTTATTTAAAAATAAAATCTCTAAATAAATTGGTCAAGTCATAATTACAGTATCTAACTAGAATCTTTGACTCTCTACAGGAAAATGTCTGCGTCCAACCCATTAGCACGTATCCTGGACACACATAGACTGATCGAACCCAATTATAAAGATTGGCTCAGGAACTACAAAATCATTTTGGGTTTTGAGAAGTTAACCCATGTATTGGACCAGGACCCTCCCACCTTACCAGCCCATCCATCCGTTGAACAGAGAGCGGCTCTAGAAAAATGGATAGACGAAGATAATAAGGCCAGATATTACATGTTGGGCTCGATGTCTGATGAGCTCCAGCACCAACATGAAGATATCGGGACTGCTCGCCAAATGTTGGCTCACCTGCAAGGAGATGTTTGGTGAACAGAGTCGCGCAGCCAAGTATCAAGTCACGAAATGACTTTTTAAGGCTAAGATGCATGATGGGCAGTCAGTCCAAGATCACTGTCTGATAATGATCAAGGACTTGGAAGAGCTTGAGAAGCTCGGTGTGAAGTTAGACTTGGATCTGCAGAACGATATTATTCTGCAATCCTTGACTGATGCATATGGGCAATTCATCATGAATTACCACATGCATAAACTTCAAAATTCCTTGGCCGAATTAATGAACATGCTGGTTACCGCTGAGCTTTCTATGAAAGGTTCTAAAGGCTCAGTTCTTGCTATGGAATGGACTTCTTCCAAAAGAAAGTCTTATGGAAAGAAAAAGAAGTCTGTGAAAAAGCAGAAGGTGGAAGGAGAAAAGAAGAAGAAGGCAGAGCCAAAGAAGAAGGCCGCTGTCAAAGGAAAGTGTTTCCATTGCAACAGCGACGGCCACTTGGAAGCGGAACTGCCCTACTTACCTGGCCACCCTGAAGAACAAGAAGGAAGGTCCTTCTGGAGGTATGCTCGTTATTGAGTCTAACCTTACGATTTCTTCTGCATCCAGTTGGGTGCTTGACTCTGGTTCTAGTGCTCATCTGTGCACTTTCCATGCAGGGTCTTGAGGATAGCAGGAGGCTGAGGGATGGAGACATGATCCTACGTGTCAGAAATGGAGCAAGAGTTGCTGCAGTGACGGTGGAAACATACCCTCTTCGATTACCATCTGGTTTAGACTTAGTTTTGAAAGACTGTTATTATGTGCCTGCAGCTAGCAGGAATTTGATTTCTGTTTCATGCTTAGCACTAGAAGGCTATGTGATTACCTTCTTTAAGGACCATTGTAACATTCTTTATGAAAGAAATAAAATTGCAAATGGTTTTCCTTATTAACGGTCTTTATCAGCTACATATTGATGTATCCTATTCTAACTATCGAGCAAAACATGAATGCCAAACGACCTAGGGATAGTCCAAATGATAGGTATCTATGGCACCTGAGATTAGGTCATATAGCAGAAGATAGGATCAACAAATTGGAGAAAAATGGGCTATTGAGTCCATTGACTTTCGAGTCATATCCAACTTGTGAATCTTGTCTTCAAGGCAAAATGACTAAACTCCCTTTTGTAGGACATGGGGAAAGGGCCACAGATCTCCTTGCCCTAGTACATACTGATGTGTGCGGCCCATTTGATGTGCCGGCTAGAGGCAATTTTGTCTACTTCATTACCTTTACCGATGATCTGTCTAGGTATGGGTATGTGTATCTTATGAGACACAAGTCTGAAGCTTTTGAAAAGTTCAAAGAATTCAGACATGAAGTAGAAAAACAAACTGAAAAATCCCATTAAGGTTCTTCGATCAGATCGAGGAGGTGAATACCTTAGCCGAGAATTCCTAGACTATCTCAAGAAAAATGGCATAGTCTCTCAATGGACTCCACCAGGAACACCTCAACTCAATGGGGTTTCAGAATGGAGAAATCGGACTCTATTGGATATGGTCCGATCCATGATGAGCTTCACAGACCTCCCTGATTTTCTTTGGGGACACTCATTGTTAACTTCAATTTATCTACTGAATAGGGTTCCCTCTAAAATCCGTTCCTACCACACCGTATGAGATATGGCATGGTAAGAAACCAAGTCTGAGTCATCTCAGAATTTGGGGTTGTCCGGCTCATGTCAAAAGACAACAAGCGGACAAGTTAGAGTTTAGGTCCTTCAGAGCTCGATTCATAGGATATCCTAAAGAGTCATTAGGATACTATTTCTACATTCCAGAAGACCACAATGTGATTGTGAGTCGACATGCCATCTTTCTTGAAAAATAGTTTATTCAAGATAGCGGCATTGGAAAGCAGATTAAGCTTGATGAGAAAGTCTCACAAGTACAATGAGCTAAGGACCAATTGGAACCAAATCAGGTTGAGCCAATAAGAACACTACCTCCTCCACCTCGTAGATCGGAAAGAGTTTTCCGTCCCCCTGAAAGATACTTAGGTATTATTTCAGAGGAAGTAGAGAAAATGTTCCTCATAGGTAATGGTGCTCATGGTGATGATCCCAAAACCTACAACGAGGCGATATCAGATATCGACTCCGAGAAATGGCTAGAGGCAATGCAGTCAGAAATTGACTCGATGCACTCAAACCAAGTCTGGACCTTGGTAGATCCACCAGAAGGTATAGTACCTATTGGGTGTAAATGGATCTTCAAGAGAAAGATTGGTGCAGATGGGAATGTGGAGACATTCAAGGCTAGACTAGTGGCAAAAGGTTATAGTCAACGCGAAGGCATTGACTATCAGGATACCTTTTCCCCAGTGGCTATGCTAAAATCCATCCGCACATTGCTTGCCATTGCAGCCTATTTCGATTATGAAATATGGCAAATGGACGTGAAAACGGCATTCTTAAATGGATATCTTGAGGAAGATATCTATATGGAACAGCCGCTAGGTTTCACATCCAGTGATACTGATCACAAGGTTTGCAAGCTGCAAAGGTCCATATATGGACTTAAGCAAGCATCTCGGAGCTGGAACACTCGTTTCAATGATGTGATCAAAAAGTTTGGTTTCATCAAAAATGAAGAGGAACCATGTGTCTTTCAAAAAGGTCAGTGGGAGCGCTGTTGTCTTCCTCGTATTGTACGTGGATGACATCCTCCTTATTGGGAATGATATTCCCATGTTGACGATCAGTCAAAATGTGGTTGTCCAAGGAATTCTCCATGAAAGACCTAGGTGAAGCATCCTTTATTCTAGGAATTAAGGTCTATAGGGATAGACCGAATAGGATGCTAGGACTTTCACAGAAGATGTACATAGAGGAAGTACTAAAGAGGTTTAGTATGGAAAACTCTAAGAGGGGATTAATACCCTTCAGACATGGTATTCATCTTTCCAAGAAGATGTGCCCTAGCACACCTGAGGAAATAGAATGCATGAGCAAGATCCCTTATGCTTCTGCAATAGGGAGCCTCATGTATGCCATGCTATGTACACGACCTGATATAGCCCATGCTGTGAGTGTCACAAGCAGATATCAGTCAAATCCAGGTGAAGAACACTGGACTTCTGTGAAATGTATCCTTAAGTACTTGAAGAAGAACTAAGGATATGATGTTGGTCTTTGGTAATGGAGAACTCCAAGTCCAGGGATACACAGACTCGGATTTCATGTCCGATATAGATGATCGAAAGTCGACATCTGGAAGTCTGTTTGTGTGCAATGGTGGTGCTGTCAGCTGGAAGAGTTCCAAGCAAACGTGATAGCAGATTCCACCATGGAAGCAGAATATATCGCTGCATCAGAGGCTGCAAAGGAAGCATTCTGGTACAAGAAGTTTGCTGCAGAAATTGGAGTAATGCCATCAGATGCCATTCCTCTATACTGCGACAACAATGGCGCCATAGCCCTTGCTAAGGAGCCGAGGTCTCACCAGAAAATCCAAGCACATTGAGCGGCGATACCACCTCATCCGCGATTACCTCGAGAAAGGTTTACGTCGAGGTCAAGAGAGTCAACTCCGCAGATAATGTGGCAGACCCACTTACAAAGCCGTTGGGCCAGCAGAAGATCGAAGCCCACCTTGAGAAGATGGGACTTAGACTTGTAGCCAATTGGCTTTAGGACAAGTGGGAGATTGTTAGATATATGTGCCCTAGAAGCCAGAATTGGCTGACACTTGTAATACACTTCTAGGGGCAAAATTATAATTTTGACTATAATCAATAAAATGGGTTATTTTCTATCACATATGTGTATTTAGTGTCTGTGATACATCCTTTGAGTTAATGGTAATGATAATTCATATTTTCAAGAGTTGAAAATTTAAGACATGAATAATCATTATTAACTCATAAAATGCTCCCGACCATAGGATCATCACGAGGATGGTGATTGATCCGGAAGGTTGGTGTACAATCGCTTCTCTTTAGTAGATGAGTCTTGAGTCTACGGTGTGGAGACACCGGAGCGAGAGTACAGGTACTCGTTAGAGAACGAGGGCACTGAGCGTGACCACCTCGAGTAGTCATTAGGAAGTCTACCTTCTCGTCAATGACTGACTCGATGCTGCAGTAGTGTGTCTGGTTCTTTGACCTGAGGTGCATCGATAGTTCACCTTGAGGGTGTTATAGTTTGACTACACCATTACTCGGTCTCCTAGCCATATGGAACCCTGAGGTGTATGTTGGCTATAGCATGTTCATTGTAGGAACTGGATTGCATCAAGATGGAATCTATCTACCTCGGTGGTAGAGGAGCAGCCCTATGATGATCATGAGAATCAAGTCCAGAAGCCCATGGCCATGGTAGAGTGAAATAATAGAAAGAGTTTCTATTTAGATTTTCACATCGGACTTGAATCGAATGATTACATCATATGACAGAGAACTAGGGTTTGACGAGTTCACCTTAACCCTAATCTGATCGGGGCTCAAGATAGAAGAACTTAATCACACAGGTAGCTGCACCAAGAGGTTCGCATTCAGCTCTGATGGGTTGCCACCATATACTGCTAGGTGTCACTGGTGGATTTTGGGAGCAATTAGAATGATTTAGATGATCGATCATTCTAGCTGTTCGAATCAGAAGAGTTCTGATCCATCGAAAGGAGTTTCGATGATGTCGATGATAGAGATCATGACATATCCCATTACCATACAGAACTGAACCTAACTGGGTCACACAAACAAGGGTTTGAATCTGGTGATCATCAATTGAACTGATCTAGTTCAATTGATCTGAATGAGATTCAATTAGGTTCAAGAAAATCGTGCTAGCACTCGATTGAACCTAACGTTCTTCTTTTACTATCATAAATAAGTTGTCCTGACTGAGCCAAAGGAGTTTGTGCTCAATCAGAGGCCTTCATATGGTCTGACTGGAGGTTGTCCAAGTCAGAAAAGGTTGTCTTATTTTGTAAGACATTACCTGCCATTTTTGGTCACCTGCCATTTCTTGTTCTTTGACTTTGGTCAAAAGTCTTCCTTTGACTGGTCAAATGTTGACCATTGACACTTTGACTTTTGACCACATGTCATGCACCTATTGGAGAGCTGGTGGGGGCTTGTCCCCCTGCCAGAACCTGGCAAGGAGGAGGGTGCACGCCTAGGGTGGCGTGCGCCCAAGTTTGAGGCGCCCAAGAGTCCCTGTTGGACAGGGCCCTTGGTGTGTGCCCAGAGGTGCCCGAAGTCCCTGTTGGATAGGGACTCCATCTCCTTTTTGGATTCCGAATTAGAGTTCTCCTAAGAACCAACTTTGACTGGTCTTAGGCACCCTCTAAGGAGGAATCCAGGGGACTCTATTCCCACCAATCAGATTTAGATCTGATTTCACAAAGGGTTGTGATTGGTTGGGAAGAAGAGGAGTTGGATCACACATAGTCTATAAATAAGACCCTGCGCCCAACTCAAAAAGCAATGCAATTCCCACGCCCCAAGGCTGCCTCTCCCCTCCTCCTCCATGCCAAGTCCATCTTCTCCCTCTCCTCTCCACGTCCAAAAGAAGTTTTGGATCTTAGGTTGGTGCGATCCAGATCAAGAAAGGCGATCAGAAAGCTAAGAAGGCTGCACTGCTGCAAAGGACGAACTGCTGATCTTCAAAAGAGTTTTGAAGATCCTCCAGATCAGATCCAGATCTGATTTTTGGAGATGTGATAGAGAAGAAGAGGATCTCCAGATCCAACCTTAGTGGATACCGATAGAGTCTAGACACTTGCATGGCTAGATCCAGAACCTTTCGCTGCTTACAGGATCATCAATGGGTAATAGGATTACCCTACATCAAGGTAAATTAAATCTGATTTAATTTATCTATATTTTATTTTAATTATTAGAATAATAAAAATTAGATCTAAAATATCTCAGATTTGATTCAGATCAAAGAGAAAAATTTTTGAAATATATCTCTTGATCCGATCAAATCTGAACGAACCTGATCCAGAAAATCAAGATTTTCCTTCGGGAGCTTGTGCAAAGCCACTCCCATTGGCACATCTCTACTTGATATCTGTGGCTACTCCTGCACATCCGTCTGAGCTGCCGGCCCTGCATGTTGATTTTTAATCTGAGATAATAATTTTCTGCCCAGCTCCACCTCAATAGAAATACTCCTGTAAGTGGATGTAACCTGCATGCCATCATTCTCTGACTGGCCACTGCTATTCACCTTTGTTTCCTCAGTTTCATCTATCCTAGACCTCCTTAAGATGCTCTTCACATCAAAGATAATGTTCCTACTGATCACTGACTTCTATGCCTGAGAGTTCCATAATAGGTACCCCTTGACTTCTTGTAGATATCCAATGAATGTCATCTTTTGAGATTTTGGATCCAATTTGCTCCTCTCGATTGCCTCCACAGTGCATAGGCTGTGCAACTGAAGACTTTTAGATGGCCAAGCTTCATCTTCTTTCTACTCCAGACCTCTTCTGAAATGCCTCCATTTAGCTTATAATGAGGGGACCTATTCACAAGAAAATAAGAAAAGTTAGAGCATCACCCCAAAAGAACTTTGAGAGTGATGTCTGCAGCCTCCAACTCTATGCCTTCTTAGTTAGTGTCCGGTTCATCCTCTCTGCAACACCATTCTACTGGGGAGTCATGCTCACCATGTAATGGCGTTTGATGCCATTTTTCTCATAGTACCTCCTAAACTCCAAGCTAGTATACTCCCCTTCATTGTCCGACCTCAGACACTTTACCTATCTTTCTGACTCCTCTACTTCAGCTCTCTAGGCTCTGAACTGGGTAAACACCTCTAATTTTTCTCTGATCAGATACACTCATACATTCTTTGAGAAATCATCAATTGAAGTAACAAAGTATTTTGCCCAACCTCTAGCTGATACAGGAGCTGGTCCCCACACATCCGATTTCACTAAATCCAGCACTCCTTTACTGCACTTGGTACTTCTGGCAAACTTCACCCTATGCTATTTGCCAAAGATACACGGCTCACAAAGATCTGTGTCCTCCTTCTTCAGGGCTAGGATCATACCTCTTCTGCTTAGTTTTGTGAGCCCACGATCACTCATATAACCCATTCAATAGTACCACAGTCGATATAAAATCTACTCCGCCTATGCCGCTGCTAGCACCTCTGCACTATCATTTACCACTGAGCCATCCATTCTATAAAGGTTATTGCTCGGTCTTTGACCTCTCATCACCATCAAAGCTCCCTTAGAAATTTTTAGATATCCACTCCCAGCCTGGCTACTAAAAGCATAACCTTACTCCTTCAAGTAGCCCAAAGAAATCAAATACTTTTTTAACTCTGGTACATGCCTGACATTTGATAATGTATGAACGATCCCATCGTACATCCTCATCCTGATAGAGCCAATTTTAGCTACTTTGCATGGATGATCATCTCCAAGGCTGACACTTCCACCATCAGCTTTTTGGTAGGTAGCAAACTACTCCCGATGAGAAGTATAGTAGTGTGAGCATGCTGAATCTAATATCCACATAGTATCTCACTCTGTAGATCTATCTGATATAACTAGCAGGTCTTCTCCACTGCTCACAGAAGCTGTATCATCTCCCTTATTGGCCTTCCATTTTTCTGATCTCAAAAAGGGACAATCTCTCCTCAGGTGTCTAGGTTGATGACATTTATAACATTTCAATATCATCTTCCTCTGATCGTGAGACTTTGACCTGCCCTTGGATTTCCCACTTATCTTCTCATTTGATCTTCCCTATCTTTCATTCATAGTCAAGATCTCAGACTTAGGATCTTCCTTGTAGATCTTCTCCCTTTGCTCATTTGATCTGAGCACACCAATAACCTCTTCATAGTTTAGGATCTCCTTTCCATAAACTAGAGTTGTTATGAGACCATCATACGAACCTAGGAGAGAACATAATAGTAGCAATGCCCGATCCTCCTCATCAATCTTCACATCCAAACTCATTACCTCAGAATACACCTGATTGAACCTTTGGATATGTGCAACAAGATCTCTACCTTCGGGCATCCTCAAACTATACAACTATTTCTTCAACCACAGCTTGTTCATTATGTTCTTCCTCATATATGTGTTCTCTAATCTCTTCCAAAGCCCCTTTTTCATAGTTTCTATGCAAACCTCGGGAAAAACTCGATCGGCCAAGCACATCTGGATTGTGCTAAAAGCAATTTTCTCCAACTCTTTCTAATCCTCAGCATTGATCTTTTTCGATCTTTCTTTTGTCAAGATCTTGTAGATCTTCTGCTGAACCAACAAGTCCTTTACTCTTTGCTTCCATAGGATAAAGTTTTTCTTACCATCAAACTTCTCAAAATCCATCTTGAATCCACTTGATCCCATGACTTCAAACAAGTCAAGAATAGATCCCTAACATCCTTCACGATCACACACCAGTAAAACTATCATTCACAGAAAATCTAACTAGCCCTAGATCGTCTTTCCAATTTTATATATCACCATTCCTTCGTGTAAACAATCTCCACCTCAATCTAGAGATAACCATGAAGCAAACTAAAAGTTTTAGGATAAAATCTGATGCAACAGATCCTAGATGTAGTAAACCCTAGGTGTCTTCCTTCCTTCCATGCAACACCGCTTTGATACGAAATGTTGGAAATATGCGCTCTTTCCACATGGATCGATGTGACCGTCGATGATTAGCCAAGCAATCAAAAAAGTACTTCTTAGAGATCTCTATAAAAGTATGATCAAATAAATTAAGAAATAGAGAAGAAGAGAAGAAGAGATTTTTTAGAAGAAAAGAGCTTTTATTCAGTATATTTCAGCACTCTTACAATCTTGATCTATTTTCAGTATATATATTTTACAAAGGATCAATTCCAAGCTCATAAAAAAACTCTCCAAACCCTAACAACCCATGTACATAAAATAATAATCCATAAAAACTGAGCTGGCTCAATTTCAGATTGAGCCAGCTAACCTGCGACTGAGTCGGCTCAGTCCCAAATTGAGCCGACCCAGTTGTGTACTATGTCAATAGCCTAAAAGTACTGCTCTCTATCTGAATTTTTCTCTGAGATCTAGCCGACTTAGTCTTGGACTGAGTCAACCCAGTTCCTAACTGAGCCGGCTCAGTCTTAGAGTGAGCCAATCTAGTTTCTGAACTTTACTATTGAGACTGATTCTTCTTTCGGCTCGCTCCCATCTTTTCATGACCTATCTTCTCATATTTCTAAGACTTGGGAGTGCCACTTCTGAGCTCACAGCTTGACTACAACCATAGAATGCTGGCCTCATTCTACTCAGATTCGACCTCATCCGGGATCATGCATTCGACTATAAAATCGGCCAGTATCTGAGCTTTGATTGATAGCCGAGGTTGATAATTGATATAAAACTCCATCAACTCAATAGCCCATTTTGCTATTCTTTCAGATGCATATGTTCAATGAAGAACTACTTTGATTGGTTGGTCGGTGAGGAGTGTTATGGTATGCTCCTGAAAGTAGGGCCAAAGTCTCATGGCTACAATCAGAAGAGCGTAAGTCAATTTTTTCCAATTTAGTATACCTGGTCTCTTCATCTCTCAAGACTCGACTTATGAAATAGATCGATCATTGCACTTTTGCCTCTTCCTTGATTAGAACCATCGCTAGGGCTATAAGAGAGACTGCTAGGTATAGAAATAATTCTTCTCCAAGCTCGAGCTTTGCTAGTAATTGGGGCGAACCGAGGTAGTTCTTGAGTTTTTCGAATGCTTGTTGGCACTCTACCATCCAACAGAAGTTCTTTGGTTACTTAAGGACCTGAAAGAAGGGCGTACATCGCTCAGCCGACTTAGAGATAAAGCAATTTAAGGATGGCACCTTCCCATTCAAGCATTGGACTTTCTTTATTGATTTCACAGCAATCATCTCCTGGATTGCACGGATCTTCTCTGGATTAGTCTTGATCCCTTGCCTTGAGACCATGGACCTCGAGGTCACTCCGAAGGTGCATAATCAGGTTCAGCTTCATCTTGTATCTTCGAAGAGCTTTGAAGGTCTCTTCAAGGTCAATAATATGATTGAACGAGGTCCGGCTCTTGACAAGCATATCATCCATGTAGACTCCTATGTTGTGGTCGATCTACTCTTTGAAGATCTTATTGACCAGACGTTGATAGATTGCACCTACATTTTTAAGCCTGAAGGGCATGATCCTGTAACAATAAAGACCATGATCAATGATAAAAGTGGTTTTCTCCTCATTTTCTGATGCCATCCAAATTTGATTGTAGCTTAAGAAGACATCCATGAAGGTGAGGAGCTCATGATCCGAAGTCGCATCCATCAGTTGGTCGATTCTGGATAGGAGGTAGCTATTCTTTGGGCAAGCATTGTTCAACTTTTTAAAGTCGACACACATTCTCCACTTGCCATTGGCCTTCTTGACTAGAACCACATCAGAAATCCAACTCGGGTAGTGGACTTCTCAGATGAATCCAACTTTGAGGAGCTTGTCCACTTCCTCTGCTATTGCCTTCTACCTTTCTGACGCATGGCCCTAAATTTTTTCTTTCACTGGTCTGTACTTGGGGTTAATAGCCAGTCGATGTTCAATGATCTCAACATCAATTTTTGGCATATCTGTTGGAACCCAAGCGAAGACGTCGGTATTTCTCCATAAGAAGGCAATGAGCTACTCTCGGACTTCATATCCTAAGTTGGAGCCAATCTGCACTGTATGCTCCGTGCTTCTGTCATTCAGCGAGATGTTTATAAGATCTTTCATGAGCTTGCCCCACTCCTCAATAAGGTCATCACGGACATCCAGCCCATCAACTAGGCAAGAAGCAGGATGGCTTCCATTTTGTAAGGCAATGGAGTAGCAGTGCCTGGCCAAAGCTTGATCTCCTTTGATCTCTCCTATTCCACTATCTATTGAAAATTTTATTTTCAAGTAGTAGGTTGATACTACAGCCCGGAGTGCATTCAGACCAGATCGGTCAAGAATGGCATTATAGGCAGATGGGGCCACTACCAAAAAGTCGACCTGTGCCCTGGCCTATTTCAGGTATTGCCCTATAGCCATAGATAGCATTATTATTCCTTCAACTAGCATAGCATCGCTAGTAAAGCCCACCAGTGGAGAGTTTATAGGTCCTAAGTGGTTATTGGGTAGAGACATTTTAGAGAAAGCATCATAAAATAAAATATCGATGGAGGTTCCATTATCTATCAAAACATAATGTACATCATATCCAGCAACATTTATAGAGATTAGAACCACATCGTTATGCGAGAACTGGACCCCTTGGGCATCCTCATTGGTGAAAGTGATGGGCTTCTCAGTCCTCCACCTCTTTATAGGTTTCGTCGATCCGCTAGCCTCCCCTTGTCAAAGTCTCCCAGAGATGGAATTGATGATACCAAGCGAGGTTTGATCTCCTTGTTGCTCCTCCCTCCTTGGCGGTTCTAGTTGCGACAGTATCCTTGGTCGATCTTCCCTCACCTCTAATCGGCGTATCAGAAATTAGCCCAACCAACCCTGCCTGATGAGCACCTCGATCTTATCTTGGAGGTGAATGCATTCTTCAGTATCGTGATCATGATCACGATGGTAGAGATAGTACTTATTCAAATCGTGCTTGCCTAGATGAGTGCGCATTCTCTCCAACCTTGGCAACTGCTCCCTAATTTTCATCAGTACCTGAGTTTTCAGAGCATTGAGGGGAGCATAATTGTGAAACCTTTTAAGAGGCGAGCCCCGCTGTGCCCTTCTGTCAAGGCTTCTTTGTCTTCGAGCCTGAGGAGTTCAGACTAGCTTGTACTCGAGGAGAGTTCTAGAGCGCGGCCAAGCTTCACTCGGCTTTTCTTCAATTATGGGCATACTTGATTCACCCGCTCACTGCTCTCCAGCAGCTTCACTATCCTTGGCCTTGAAGGCCTCTTCTGCTTGGGCATAACCTTCAGTTCGAGTCAGCATATCAGCAAAATCCCTGAGATATTTTTTCTCTAAGGAGAATAGCAAATCATTCTTCTGAAGGCCATCCTTCAGTGCGGCTATTGCAATAGATTGATCCAAGTTTTGGACCTTTAGTGCAGCAGTATTAAAACAGGTGACACAGGCCATATGGATTCTCCCTTCTTCTGCTTGATGTTGATGAGGAAGTCTGAGCCTCATTGGAGACATCAGCTATTGATGAAATAAGCTACAAACTGATGGTTCATTTGATCAAAGAAAAAGATAGCACTCAGCTTGAGGGTCGAGTACCAGTTTCTCACTGCTTCATTCAGGATTGATGGGAAAGCTCGGCATAGGATGGCGTTTGACGTGCAATGGAGCAGCATCATGATCCGAAAGGCCTCAAAGTGGTCAATCAAATTAGTAGTCCCATCATAGCTCTCGAACTGGGAGAGCTTGAAGTTCGATGGGATTGGTTCCTACAGATTTCATGAGAAAAAGGAGGATTGGTGCAGATATCATTACCGTGAGAGAAAGGAGCATGGTGGAGTTTCTCGATCCATTGATTCATTTTTTATAGTTTTTGATTCAGAAGATCCTCATAATTATGGATCTCCAAAGTCTTCTGACTGAATGGGGGCAAAGTTTCTTCAGGGGTTGAATCATGATCAAAGCAAGGGCTCTCTACCCTCTGCTTTCTTTGCCTAGAAGTTATCGACTGACTCATCCAAGCTGGTCATCCCCAGACTAGATCCTGGGATTCTAGGAAAGCCTGCTCTGGTTAGATCGACATTGGAGGCTGCTACTACTGCATGACCTGTACTACTTCAGTGAGGCCCCTAACCTACTGGATCAATAGGTTAAATTGCTCGGCATTCAGCATTGCTGTTGGTGGAACCTGAGATGCCAGGGATGAGAGATGAGCGGGCAGATCTAGATGAGATCTGACCATGAAGGTGGTTGATCGTCGAGTCGAGGCCTTCCTGGGAGGCATCTTTGTCGAGAAAAAAACTCTGAATCGGAAGAAGAAACTCAAGAATCTCCGCTAGGTACTCCTTTAAGAATAAGAGAACCTCAAGAGAAAGAGGGCCCTTTCTCTAGTGCCAATCCTGTTAGTGCAAAATCTGGTTATTGCCAGAATTAAGGCTGGAGTCGAAAAAGATGAGGTCACCATCGATGACCTACAAAATAAGTCTCGTTCGAAGTTGGGGGTGGTAGCTCCGACAAGACCCTCGGATAAGTCAGCTATTTTGGCCAACAGAAATGAAGGGCTCAGAGAGATTTTAGCAGAATTTTTAGAAAAAAATTAAGAGCTTCAAAGAGAAAGCGTATCTAGAGGATCTCTTATATAGACGGAGTCTGTAACAAACTAATAGTGATAACTGTAATTGCCTGGTAGTGGGTCGTTCAAGGCCATGTGGAGTATGTTACAGAGGGTAGTGCCTGTTGTCATGATGTGCCAGCTGGAGTTTGGATGGGATGGTTGTAGGTGATGGAGCATTCCTCACTAATGTTGTTCCAGAGGAGCTCGGAGGTTTCCGAGATCAACTATGCATGGGTCGTTATTTGCCATATTGAGAGTCGATACTGAGATCCTTCTAGACAACCGAAAGGAGTTCAAAAGAAGTTCAATGGAAGGAGAAGTCCAAAAGGAGTTTGACTAGTGGAGAAGTCTATTTGAAGGAATTTGATTGGTGGAGAACTTTGGCTGAAGAAGAAGTTCGGAAGGAGTTCGACTGGTGGAGAAGTTCGGCTAAAGGAGAAGTTCGAAAGAAGTTCGATTGGTGGGGAAGTCCAATCGAAGGAGAAGTTTGAAAGGAGTTCGACTGGTGGAGAAGTCCAATTGAAGAAGTCCAGAAGAAGTTCGACTGGTGGAAAAGTCCGTCTGAAGAAATTCAACTGGTGGAGAAGTCCATCTGAAGGAATTCGACTGGTGTGGTAGCCTGGCTGAAGGAGAAGTCCAAAACTCTCAATAGAGCATGAAAGTTCATCTAGAGAAAGTTCTAACAAAAGAGGGATGACTGTCTGAGGTGGAAAAGCTCGACCACCCCTGCTATTCAAGCTCATCTAGGCGAAGTTTGGAGGGATCTTGTAAATTCGATCGAGGCTCAATCTTGGTTGTCGCTTTCAGACGGGATCATTCAGTGATCAGATATTTGGCTGAACTTCGGTAGGAGCTGGTTTACCTCCAACAATCATCATAGGGCTACTTCTCATCTATTGAGGTAGATAGATCTCCTATTAGTGCATTTTAATTTTTATAATGAATATGCTATAGCCAACATACATCTTAAGATTCTAAATGGCTAGGAGACTAAGTTATAGTATAGTCAAACTATAACACCCTCAAGGTGAACTGTTGATGCATCTTAGGTTAAAGAACCAGACAAACCACTGTAGCATCGAGCCAGTCATCGATGAGAAGGTAGATTCCCTTATGACTGCTCGAGGTGGTCACGCTCAGTGCCCTTGGTCTCTAATGAGTACCTATACTCTCGCTTCGATGTCTCCACACCGTAGACTCAAGACTCATCTATCCGAAGAAAGCGATCGTACACCAATCTTTCAGATCGTTTACCATCCTTGTGATGATCCTATGGTTAGGAGCAATTTATGAGTTAATTATGAAAATTCATATCTTAAATTTTTAACTCTTGAAAATATGAATTATCATTATCATTAACTTATAGGATATATCATAGACATTTTAAACATACACACTATGATAGAAAATAATTTTTTTATTAATTTATAGTTAAAATTACAAAATTACCCATAAAAGTGTATTACAAGTGTTTAGCCAATCTAGCTTCTTGGGTACACATCTAACATCTGTATACCTCTAGACCTAGAGTTCTCCATTACCAAGAATCAGAAATATATCCTTAGTCTTTCTCAAGTACTTAAGGATACATTTCACAAAAATTCAGTACTCTTCATCTGGATTCAATTGATACTTGCTTGTGATACTCATGGCATGACGATATCAGATCATGTACATAGCATGGCGTATGTGAGGCTTCCTATTGCCGTAGCATAAGGGATCTTGCTCATGCGTTCAATCTCCTCAAGTGTGTTGGGGCACATCTTTTTGGAGAGATAAATGTCATGTCTGAAGTGTACTAATCTTCTTTTGGAGTTTTTCATGCTGAACCTCTTTGGCACCTTCTCTATGTACATCTTCTGAGAAAGACCCAACATCCTCTTTGGTCTATCCCTATAAACCTTAATCCCTAAAATGAAGTATGCTTATCCTTGGTCTTTCATAGAAAACTTCCTAGACAACTATACTTTGAACGAGGTTAAAATGAAAATATCATTCCTAATCAGGAGCATGTCATCCACGTATAATACGAGAAAGACAACAACGCTCCTATTGACCTTCTTGAGCACACAGGATTTCTTCTCATTCTTGATGAAACAAACGATTTGATTACATCATTAAAATGAGCATTCCAGCTCCGAGATGCTTACTTAAGTCCATAGATCGACCTTTACAGCTTATGGATCTTGTGATCGTCATCATCGAAAGTGAAACCAAGTGGCTGTTCCATATAGATATCTTCCTCATGACATCCATTTAGGAATGCCATTTTCATGTCCATCTACCATATTTCATAGTCGAAATAGGCTATAATTGCAAGCAACGTACGGATGGATTTTAGCATGACCACTAACGAGAAGATATCCTGATAATCAATGCCTTTGTCTGACTATACCCTTTTACCACTTACCTATCCTTGAATGTCTCCATATTCTTATCTACATCTTTCTCTTGAAGATCTGTTTACACCCAATAAGTACAATACCTTCAAATGGATCTACCAAGGTCCAGACTTGGTTCAAGCGTATCGAGTTAATTTCTAACTTCATTTTCTCTCTCTATTTTTGGAAGTCGATATCTGATATCGTCTCGTCATAGATTTTGGAATCATGACCACGAATCTCATTTTTTTGAGGAACATTTTCTCTACATCCTCTGAAATAGTATCTAAGTACCTCTCAGGAGGACAGAAAACCTTACTTGATCTATGAGGTGGAGGAGGTAGTGTATGGATCGGCTCAGATTGACTGGGTTCCTCAGGTTTCTTGACTTATTGTTCTTCGGAGACTTTCTACTTGAGCTTAATCTATCTTTCAATGCCACTATCTTGAATAAATTATTTCTTAAGAAAAATGGCGTGTCGACTCATAATCATATTATGATATTCTGGAAGGTAGAAATAATATATATCCCTGAAAGAAACTCCGAAAGGTCCATAAAGTTCATCATGGATCGGAATATATCTAATAGAATTTGATTTCTTCATTCTGAAACTCCATTGAGTTGAGGCATTCTAGGCGGAGTCCATTATGAGATAATGCCATTGTCCTTGAGATAGTCCAAAAATTTTCAACTAAGATATTCGTCTCCTCGATCTGATTGAAGAATCTTAATGGACTTTTTGGTTTACTTTTTCATTTCATGTTTGAATTTCTTAAACTTTTCAAAGACTTTAGACTTGTGTCACATCAGGTACATATACTTGTACCGAGTCAAATTATTGGTAAAGATAATGAAATAGATAAAATTGCCTTTGGCCGACATATTGAATGGGCTGCACACATCTGTATATATCAAGGCAAGAAAGTCTGTGGCCCTATTCTCATGTCCCATAAAGGCAGCTTGGTTATTTTGCCTTAAAGATATGACTCACAAATCGGATATGACTCGAAAGTCAACAGACCCATTAGTTCGGATTTTTTTAATTTATTAATCCTATCTTCGGCTATATGACCTACCCTAAGATGCCATAGATATCTTTCATTAACACTATTTCTTAGTCATTTTGATCTTATGGCATTCATGTTTTGCTCGACATTATAAATAGAAATGTTTACATGTAGTTGATAGAGATCATTAATTAATAAACTACTTGCAATTTTATTTTTTTAAAGAAGAATAGTGCAGTGGTCCTTAAAGAAACCAATTACATAGCTTTCTTATGCTAAGCACGAAATAGAAATCAAATTCCTGCTCGCAGTAGGTACAAAATAACAATCCCTAAGAACTAAAGGACTACTAGATGGTAATCAAAGAGGGTAGGTTTCCACGGGCACAACAGTAACGCTTATCCTATTTTCGACGTGCAGGATCATCTCACCTTCCCTTAGCCTTCTGCTATCCTCAAGACCCTGCATAGAAGTGCACAAATGAGCACTAGAATCAGAGTCAAGAACCCAACTGGATGTAGAAGAAATCATTAGGTTAGTCTCAATGATGAGCATACCTCCAAAAGATTCTTCTTCCTTCTTATTCTTCAGGCTAGCCAGATACATAGGATAGTTCTGCTTTCAATGATCATTAGAGTTGTAGTGAAAATACTTTTCCTTCTCCGCGGCCTTCTTTTTCGCTCATCCTTCTTCCCATTAATTTTCTGCTTCTTTGCATACCTCTTCTTCTTTCCAAAAGATTTTCTCTTAGTAGAAGTCTGCTTCACAGCTAGAATTGAATCCTTTGAACTCTTCAAAGTCTGCTTAGTAGTAATCAGCATATTTATCAACTCAGCCAAGGTACACTGGAGCTCATTCATATGGAAGTTCATAATGAACTACCCATAAGAATCAGTCAAGGATTTCATGATCACATCAATCTACAGATCCTTGTCCATCAGGACACCGAGCTTCTCAAGCTCTTTTAGGTCTTTGACCATTGCCAAGCAATGATCTTGGACCGACTATCCATCACACATTTGTGCCTTAAAGAGTCTCCTTGAGACTTGGTAGCACGCTGTGCAACTTTGTTCACCATACAACTCTTATAGGTTTGTTAATATTTAGCGTGTAGTCCTTATATCCTTGTGTTGGCACTGCAATTCATCAGACATTGAGCCCAACACATAGAATCTAACTTTATTGTCATCATCTAACCATTTATCATGAAATGCTCTTTGATCAATGGTTGGATGTGCTGGAAGAGTGGAAAGCTCCTAGTCTAGTACATAGGTCAGTTTTTTAGAACTCAAAATGATTTTTAAGTTTCTTAGCCAATCCTTATAATTGGATCCGATCAATCTATGGGTATCTAGGATTTAAGCTAGGATGTTTAATGCAGACATTTTTCTGAAGAGAGTCAAAGTTTCTAGTTAGATTTGTAATTAACTTAACCAATTTATTTAGAGATTTTATTTTTAAACAAATTTAGGCTCTCACTATTTTCTTGGATCCCTACACTTTCTTAGCAGAGATATGAAAATCTTCACGATTAAAGACTTTTAGTAGATGGTGCGGTCCCATCGATTGGCTCACCACCTCATCTAATAGTTATTGATGATGGATCAGCCGATGGATGGACAACTCTTATGCAATGTTTCTCTAAATATGGTGCATCTAAACTTGGTTTCTAATTTATGAAGCTCACCATGCCTGGAATATTATTCCACTCCTTAGTTAAGTCAGACCTACTATTTGCATGAACTGGATTCATGATTGGAACCCTCATCGTATTGAAAATATTAAACCCAACCCATCCTCTAATATGTAGCATCCTATGCCTAATAGATGTGGTTGCATCTTTTCGGTGCAACTGAACCATTGTATCCAGTCAAAAATAATCAACCTCAAGAAAGGCCTACACATCTATAATGGTGGAAGACCAATTGACTTAATATTTTTTTAGAAAGATTTGAATTTAGGTCTCTTAGACTCAACTAGTCATAATGGTTATGACTAATCTAGTGGCATGGCTTAGCTCAAATTGTTAGCCACCTTAAACCAGATCTAGGTCGACCCAAATGATTAGGTAAGTGAGATTGGTGGGAGGAATATGCCATTAACTCACCATGAATGCATTCAGCTTGAGTAGCTCCCAATTGAAAACCATCGATCGTGTCTGCCGAACTTACCTTAGATACCAAATTATCGAACCAAAATCGATCGAATTAGTATAGAATCCATGCTCAAACTACAGAGCCAAATTAGGTCTTAAAGTGGTCAACCATATATGGCTGTGAGTCGATCTTAACCAAACAACTAATGGGCTAGTCAAATCTAAGTAGTTTTGATCCCACCTAATCAACTATTGATTCGGTTTGATCAACCGCTAGACATAATCAAGCTACCCATATCCGAACCCATGTTTTATAAAGGTGTCTTAGATCTAAAAATTCTTAATTTTTTAGATCTAATTAGTTTCATAAATTTAATTCTTAATTAAGTTGAAACATGGTTCAAGAACAAAGCATGTAAAGATCCTAGCATTTTTGGATCTAGAATTATGTAGAAAATTAAGTTTTGAATTTTTGATTAAGGATAAATGCGCAGCATCCCTACACGTCATAAAAGAGCTTCATCAAATAGAAATTGAGGGCCTTTAATGTTGGGAATTATGCAAGATTTCATGCATGAATTTCAAAATTTTTTTGAAATATAATGCATCGAAAGTTGTAAATTAAATCATTTAATCTATAAATACATGTAATCTAATTACTAAACCCTACATCTAGGATCTATAACATGTCATAATGCATGTATAAATCTAAAAAATAAATATTTTGGTATTAATCAAATCAATATCCTAGATCTAGAATAATTCTAGATCTAAATTCTAGATCACATCTAGGTGAGAGAAGAGATCCAATCTCTTATCTTTGCATGGATCAATAACTCCATGGTTGATTTTTGTTGTTGTCTTTGGAGCTGCATATACATCCGGCCTCTATAAAAAATTTATACGAGGCTATAATAAAATTAGAGGTTCATCGAACGAAGATCCGCTTAAAGTGCTAGCTTCTCACGGATCCCTCTAGATGGTTAATCTAAAATTTATTCTTCAGATATCTTGGATACTCTAAGAGACAAAGAAAAAGAGGAAGAATAAGAGAGAAACTAACTTTTGGATCTCCCATAAATCAAAAATAAAATACATTAGAAAAGATCCCAAGAGAAGATAAATCTTCTCTTTCAGGACATCAACAATTGATGTCCTGAGAACATCTCTATGCTAGGACAAGGAAAGAACTTCTCCCCTAGACTTTTCCCTTGTTTCTAGATCTTATACTTGTTGATTTTTCTCATAGATTAATCTCACATAATATGGAGAAGAAGGATTTTCGAAGAAATTCGAAGAGAAGACTTTATTCTCTTTTTCTTCTCTCATCAGGACATGATCAGATCATGTCCAAAAAGATCATTATGCCCCAATATCTTGGAGCATAGATCCCCATGCCATCTTTCTCTCTCTCTCTCTCTCTCTCTCTTTTAGATTTTTATCATATAAAAATAACAAATAATAAGAAGAAAATAAATAATGAAAGAAAAAATATATAAAAAGACATTCTTCTTACCTTTGTCTTCATCAAGAGATCAACACTTGATGTCCAAAAGAAAGGGCCATCTCCAAGAAATATGGCACCACAACCTCCCACACCTCTAAGCCTCTTTCTTCAGATTTTTCCCATGGAATCTCACCAGGTTTTGATGCTCAAAAATAATAGAAGGAGGCATACCAAGATAATAGGAAGACTAGGTCAAAATGACCTAGGCAAACAAGGAAATTAGGAAGAGATTGGGGGTGTCCAGCTCTTGGACACCTCCCCACATTTTTTTTGTGCATGGAGACAACCAAGGGATCGCACAAAATGGGAAGGAATAAGGCACAAAAAATTTAGAAGGCATGGAGAGAAAATTTCAAAAGGAAAGAAGAGTTTTCACAAAATAAAACTCTTCCTTAGTTTGACTCATTCAAACTAACTTCCAAATTTGATCAAGTCAAATTTAATTCAAATATTCCAGAATATGGGGCATGGGAAACTTCTCATTGGCATGAAAAACTTTACATAAAAAATCTTAAATTAGTTAGTGGGCATGGAGATTATTAGCGCAAGGAAGGAAGAGTCCTAGTCTACTAGGATTCTCCTATTTTGACTAGATCAAACTTATTTTAAATCCAATTAAAATAAGATTAGTGCTAGACTAATTATGGGCGATTCTACTCTAACTATGAATTCAACTAAGTTAGGTTTAAACTATATTTAAATTTGATTCAAATTCTAACTCAATTAAGAATTAGGTACACTCAAATCCTAGTCCAACTAAGAATTATTTTTTTCTTGTAATTAGCTTATCCAATAAACCAATTAAACTTAATCTAATTAAGTTTAAACTAATTATAATTAAATCTAATTTAATTATACTTAATCTTAGTTTGATTGCTCAATCAAATTAATCTAATTAGCAATCCAATTGCTAATCGATCCTCCTATAATACTTATATTAGGTCAAATATCAATCGCATTGAATGTTTGATCTTAGATTGATTCTCAATCATCGATTAACCATCTGATTATGTTACAACCTCTTATGTGTGTGATCCCATAGATTCAAATCTAAGTTGATAGGATAGGAAATAATTCTTATCTAGTCAAAGTAACCATCTAGCAATGGTTTCCGACATCTAGATAGGTCGAATGTATGCAAAGCAATATTTTTAAAATCCTGGCCCATGGTTATCGTATAATTCATTTCTTTGACCAATAATACTCAAGACAACTTTGAGTATGCTGTCAATACTTATACAAGTCATCTCTATTGTGTCTCAAAATTTTGCAAATCCTGTGACTCCTTATGAGGATTATCTAGGCCTAGATTTTGCTAAATTAAAATACAATAAGTCATTCTCCTCCTGAAGTTAATCAGGAGTGGTCAATCTCATCTTGACTCACACACCAACTTCATAAGTACTTGACTATATCCAAAAATCTTTCGAATCTGTATTAGAAATACAGGCAATCTGACATCAAAGTATAGTGAGTTGCTTGCAAGTCACCATGGTAATCTTAGGTTAGAGGGATACTTATACCCATTGGCCTTAGCTAGCTACTCTTGATAGTAGAGTTCTACATTGATAATGTTCAATGTAGATGTACTTCTACATCTCACCTGGATGCCATACCAGTGTCTTCACACTACTTAGTTATGAGGACATACAATGATCTACACTTCATAAGTTATCATCCTTATTAATAACTTATCATTTGATCATAAATAGTTTAAGAACCATCCAATAAATCCTTCTTTATCAATTAATTATAGTTCTAAGAACTTCATCATAATTTAGAAGTTCATTTAAGGAAGATAGAACTTCTATAATGAATCAGCCAAATAACTATTATTATTAGATAATTCATATACTAAATTCAATTATCTATGACTTAGATGATTGGCTTTAGAATATATTTTTCAACAACTCCCACTTGGACTAAAGTCAATCAGAGTGATATCAAATATCCTATCTTTCACTTGAGTTCATAGAACTCCTTAGTTCTGAGGTCTTAGCAAATGGATCGGTCAAGTTCTTCATTTCCATCGATCTTCCAAAAATCGATGTCATCCTGATCTAAAATCAAAGATGGTAGTGATGCAGAATATGTTGATCCTTCGGTTCTTTAGCCTAAGCTATGGCTCTAGTGCCATGATAGGATTGGATAATCGATGGAGAATGCCACTCCCAACCTACTAATGAAGTTCAGCAACTATATAGCTTATATGGCAGCATCATATTCCATGATGTACTCTACATCACTAACTAAATAGGCTACAATATCCTGCTTGAAATCTTTCCAGTAGATTACTCCTGCAATTAGGGTATGACCTGACATTCTCTTACTATCATATTATTTTGACTAAAATTAAAACATCCATATGTTTTAAGTCAGTATTTTTATATTTGAATCACTGAACCTTAGTATTTTTTAAATACTTAAGAATTGTCTGTACAATCTTCTAGTGGTTCTTACTTAGATTAGACTGGTATCTACTCACTATCCTTAGTGAGTATACCATATCTAATTTTGAACATGTAGAAATTAGATGATAGCTAAACCTTTATTCCTTATAATGTTGGAATGTCATTTTCGATTAAGAAAATTTCATCCACAGACAATAGAAGAAATAACACTATAGAACATTTTGCCCAATTATAAATGTAGGATTTGTCTTTGTTCATTACAAAGACATACATTCAAAATGCATGTTCAAACTCTAAAATGATAGCCAAATGGGCTTTATAGGTCTTCACTTTCCCATCTATGCTACTTTGATCCTTTTGAAAATTCATTTACACCCAATGGGTTTTATCCCTTCAGGTGAATCAACTAGTGTCCACACACTATTGATTTTCATGGACTTCAATTTAGATTTGATGGCTCCAAACCACTTCTCAGAGTCAAACCACTACATTGCATCCCTATATATGATCGAATCCTTTGTTGTTTTGATCAAGCTCAACAGGATCACCATTCTGGACCAGGATACTAAATTATCTATCCAACTAATGTGGTACTCTATCGGATCTTCTAAAAGGTGCTACTTTAATAGACTCCAGATTTGATCTGATCAAATTTGATTTTGTAGGTTTATTAGATTATGTCGGTTCATTTTTTACTAGTCAAACTTTTTCAAGTTCAACTTGATAGGTATCAATTTTTTCTTTAAGAAACTTCTTTCTAAAAGGAATACCCTTCTACTAATGAACATCTTATGTTCTTCAGTATGGTAGAATTAATAACCCTTAAATACCTATTGGACCAAGATCTAAGTTTATCTGTATGCAAACCATTGACATAGGCCAATCAACTCCAAATCTAAAGGTGAGAGAGTCTAGGTCTATATCTGATCCATATCCTATTGAAGGAACCAGATCTAGGGTTTCACAGGTAGATCTTGAAACTTTTTCAAGATCTTACAGCGAAAGACTTAAATGAATCTAAACTTTATTTAAATAATTATGTAAATACCTAGATCTTAGATCTATTATATGATTAAGGCATGATATTAAATCAAAAATTAAAATCAAATAAGAAGAAAAAAGATTGATCAAATCAACCTAGATCTATACTACATCAAATGTAGGTATGAAGTTTATAGATTAGATCTATTACCTGAGTAAGTTTAGAAATTTTAACTTATTGATCCGGACTTGAGGATGAAGTCAGAAGCCGCACATGTATTCGGCCTCTAGGAGTCGTCCACACGAGCCTATGATCTCTAACCTGAAGTCCGATGCAGAAAATCAATACAGCATGCTAGTACAGTGTTGATCCTTCTTCGACGGTCGATCCAATGTTTTTTTCTTCAAAATTTGAATTCTCCAAAATATGAGAAGGAACATGAGAGTTTACTGATCTGAGACTCTCTCAAAAAAATCCAAAAGAAAGGAGGAGAGGTTGAAAATAAAATAGCCCTAGAAGAAGATCCTCTTCTTCTTCTCTTTTCTCTCACCTAGACACCTAGTTTGATGCCTATGGAACCCCCATGCCCAAGGACCCTCTGTTAGATATGTGTGCCCTAGAAGCCAAAATTGGCTGACACTTGTTATACACTTCTAAGGGCAAAATTATAATTTTGATTATAAATAATAAAATGGGTTATTTTCTACCATAATGCGTATTTAGTGTCTGTGATACATCCCTTGAGTTAATGGCAATGATAATTCTTATTTTCAAGAGTTGAAAATTTAAAATTTGAATTTTTATTATTAACTCATAAAATGCTCCTGACCATAAGATCATCATAAGGATGGTGAATGATCCGGAAGGTTGGTGTACAATTACTTCTTTATAGTCGATGAGTCTTGAGTCTATGGTGTAGAGATATCAGAGCAAGAGTACAGATACTCGTTAGAGAATGAGAGCACTAAGCGTGACCACCTCGAGCAATCACTAGGAAGTCTACTTTCTCATCGATGACTAGCTCGAAGCTGCAGTGGTGTATCTGGTTCTTTGACCTAAGGTGCATCGACAGTTCACCTTGAGGGTGTTATAGTTTGACTACATCATGACTCGATCTCCTAGCCATTTGAAACCCTGAGGTGTATGTTGGCTATAGCATGTTCATTGTAGGAATTGGTTTGCACCAAGAGGAAATCTATCTACCTCAGTAGATGAGGAGTAGCCCTATGATGATCATGAGAATCAAATCCATAAGCCCATGGCCATGGCAGAGTGAAATAATAGAAAGAGTTTCTATTAAGATTTTTACATTGGATTTGAATCGAGTGATTAATTCATATGATGGATATTAGGGTTTGATGAGTTCACCTTAACCCTAATTTAGATCGAAAGGGCTCAAGATAGAAGAATTTAATCACACAGGTAAAAATGTACACCAAGAGGTTCGCTTTTTAGTTCTGATGGATTGCCATCATATGCTGCTAGGTGTCACTTGGTGGATTTTGGGAGCAATTAGAATGATTTGGATGATCGATCATTCTAGTTGTCTGAATTAGAAAAAATTTTGAATCCATCAGAAAGGTGTATTTTGATGATGTCGATGATAGAAATCACGACATATCACCATTATCATACGGAACTGAACCTAACTGGATCACACAAATAAGGGTTTGGAATCTGGATATCATCAATTGGACTTAACCTAGTTCAATTGAATTTGAATTAAGATTCAATTAGGTTCAAGAAAATCATGCTAGCACACGATTGAGCCTAATATTCTTCCTTCAACAATCATTAAAACTTGTCTCGACTGAAGCCAAATATGTTTGGGCTCAACTCAGTATCTTTACTTGGTCTGACTGGAAGCTTTGTCCAGGTCAGAAAAAGGGTTGTCTTAATTTATGAGATAAATTTGAGACAACACCTATCATTTTTCATCACCTGCTAATTCTTATCTTTTGACTTTGGTCAAACGTTGACCTTTGACACTTAGACATTTGCTCATACATCATGCACCCATAGGAGAGCAGATGGGGATTTGTCCCTCTACTAGAAAGAGAAAAGGAGGGGGTGCATGCTTAGGGAGGCATGCGCCCAAGGATAATGACGCCTGGAGTCCCATCATGGTATCAAACAAGGTGGCGCCAAAGACTCTACTTTGACCAATCTTGGCACCAACTAAGGATGTTTGAGAGAGGCTCTCATCTGATTAGATCAGGTAATGTCATCCCACCAATCAAATTTTGATCTGATTGCATGAAGCGACATGATTGGTTGGGATGATGTGGCACTGCATGGCGCAGTAGGGTCTATATAAACCCTACCTACGCCTAGGTTTAGAGAGCTCTCCCTTTGCCCACGCCACATAGCCGTCTCCCCTCTCCTCCATGCCTACCTCTGATCCTCTCTCTCCTCTCCATGCCCAAGAGGCCTTGGGCTCAAGTTTGGTGCGATCTAGGCAAGAGAAAGGCAATAAGAAAGGAAGAAGGCAACACTGCTGCAAGAGACGATATCGGATCTTCAAGAATTATTTTGAAGATCTTCAAGATCAGATCCAGATCTGATCTTTGAAGAAAAGATTAAGAAGGAGAAGATCTTTAAATCCTACCCGAGTGGATACCGATAGAGGTCAGGCGATTGCATGGCTGCATCGAGAACCTCAGGCAATCAGCAGGATCATCACAGGATAATAAGATTATCCAAGAATAAGGTATAAATTAAATCTAATTTATTTTATTTTATTTTATTTTATTAGATTCATCAAATTAAATCTAATTTAGATCTAAAAATTTATTTTTGAAATATTTTTCTTGGTCAAATCAGATCTGAACGAACCTGATCCAAAAAATAGGATTTTCTCTTTCAACTTGTATCAGAGCCAGGTTCTCATAAATAATTTAGATCTAATTTTAATTTATTTTTTATCTAATAATTAGTTGATTTTAGATATCACATTAGATATGATTAGATCTAAAATTAAAAAAAATTAAAAATTAAATAATTTAGATGTAAGTTGTATAAGATGCATGACTAGTTGTAGAATAGAACTGTTCTATGCATAGTCTTGCATTATCATAATTTAATTTAATTAAGTTATAATTTTTAGATTTATTTATTTATTATTTTTTAATATTATAAATATTATAATAAGATTTTAAAAATAAAAAATAAAATTATTTAATTTTTGATTCATATGAGATATGATGAATGCATATTTAGACTAGTTGTAGAATAGTTCTACATAATTATCTAGAATAGAATTTATTTTGATGTAATCAATTTAAATTAGATTTTTTAGATGATTATGAGATAATTTAGATTTGAAAATATGCATGATACAATACATGAGATATATGCAAAACATGTTTAAAGTTAGATCAATTTTATATATGAGATATATGATCTAACTAGTTTTGTAGTTTTCATATTTCTGATTAAGATGTTTCGCTTGGCCGTCCGATCATAAGAATAAAGTAGGATTTAAATACCCTCTCCTCCCAATCGATGGAGTGTTCTTATGATGTGTAGGGGTGCTATGCATTTGTGAATCCTAAACTTAATTGAGAATTAAGATTAGAAAATATGTTAAATCTAAAAATTAAGAATTTTTAGATTTAAGATATATTCATAAAATTAGGTTCAGACAGGGTAGCTCAATTAGGTCTAAGCGGTTGATCCAATCGAATCAAGAGTTAATTAGATGGGATCAAGAGTGATTAAATTGACCAGCCTAATAGAATTAAGTCTGGGTCAAGATTGAGTCACGTGAATGATCGATCAAGCTAAGACCTAATTAGGCTTAGTGGTTAGAGTTTGGATTGCAGACTAACTCAATTGGTTCTGGCTCAATAATTTGGTATCTAAGGTAAGTCTGGCAGATACGATCGACTAATTTTTAATTGGGAGCTACTCGACTCAAATGCATTCTTGTCAAGTTAATGGCATATCCCTTCCACCGATCTCACTTACCTAGCCATATTTGTTGACTCAGTTCTGATCTGAGGTGGTCAATAATCCGAGCTAACCCATGCCACTAGGTTAGTCATAATGGTTATGACTATGTCAAGTCTAGTTTAATGAGACCTAAATCAAATCTTCCTAAGAAAAGATTAAGTCTAAGGTCTTCCACCATTGTAGATGTGCGGGCCCTTCCCAGGGTTGATTGTTCTCGAGTGATTACAGTGGCTCAGTTGCACTCGAAAAGATGCAACCATGTCAATTAGGCATTGGATGCTATGGGCTGGAGGATGAATTGGGCTCAATATTTTGGATACGGTGAGAGACTCAATTAGAAATCCAATCTGTGCAAATGGTGGGTCTGACTTAACTAAGGAGTGGATCAATATTCCGGATAGTGAGATTCATGAATTAGAGATCAAGTTTGGGTGCACCATGATTAGAGAATCATTGAACAAGAGTTGTTCACTCATTGGCTAACCATCATCAATAACTATTAGGTGAGGTGATGAGTCAGTTGGTGAGATCGCACCATCCACTAGAAATCATTAATCATGGAGATTTTCACATCTCTATAGAGGAAGTGTAGGGATCTGAGAAAATAGTGAAAGCTAATTTATTTAAAAATAAAATTTTTAAATAAATTGGTCAAGTCTTAATTACAATATCTAACTAGAAACTTTGACTCTCTACAGAAAAATGTCTGCATCCAATCCACTAGCACGTATCCTGGACACCCATA
>QRFJ01004779.1:0-27937 GCA_006176705.1 Cocos nucifera | reverse complement strand
AAAGTCAAAAATAAGAAGTTAGCGGTGATGAACAAAATAGTAGGTGTTGTCTCAAATTTACTCATAAATTAAGACAACCCTTTTCCTAATTTGACAAGCTCTAGTTAGACCAAGTAAAGGTATCGAGTTAGCTCAAACACAATTTGGCTCAGTCAAGAAACATTTGATGATTATTGGAAGAAAAAAAACATTAGGCCAATCATGTGCTATGCATGATTTTTCATGAACCTAAATTAAATCTAGATTTCGAAATCATTTTGAACTGAGTATCCAATTTTGATGATATCCAGATCCAAATCCTGTATTTGTGTGAATCCGGTTTAGGTTCAATTCTGTATGATAATGAAATTGTCGCGATCAGACATTATAGAAAATACCTTTCGATGGAGTCAGAACTTTTCTGATTCAAACAACCTAGAATAATTTCGATCAATCAAATCATTCAAATTGCTCCCAAAATCCCAACCAGTGACACCTAGCAGTATTAGTGGCAACCCATTAGAACTAAAACAATGAACCTCTTCGATGCATGTTACCTATGTGATTAAGTTTCTTCTATCTTGAGCTTCGATCGGATTTAGGGTTAAGGTTGAAATCTCGTCAAACCCTAATATCCATCATATGAATTAATCATTCAATTCCAAATCCAATGTGAAAATCTAATAGAAAACTCTTTCTATATTTCCACTCTACCATGGCGTATGGGCTATGTGATTTTGATTCTCATGAATCATGCATAGGGCACTCCTCATCTATCTGAGGTAGATAGATTCCCTCTGGTGCAATTCAAATTCCTACAATGAACGATGCTGTAGCCCAAACATACACCTCAAGATTCTGAATGGCTAGGAGATCGATCATGTTAGTCAATTACTATAACACCATTAAGGTCATAATGTCGGGCACCTCAAGGTCCAAGAAATCAGAACACACCACTGCAAGCTTTGAGCTAGGTTATCAACAAGGAATAGTAGACTCCTAATGACTGCTCGATTGTGTCATGCTTAAGTGCCTTATTTTCTAAACAAGTACCTAATACTTTTCGCTTCCAGTGTCTCTATACCAATAAGACTCAAACTCATCTACTAATAAAGAATTGATTTGTACATCAATCTTTTGGTATCTAATACCACCTCAATGATGATCCGTATGTCAGAGCATTTTATGAGTTAATAATGAAAATTCATGTCTTAAATTTTTAAACTCTGAAAATAAGAATTATCATTGCCATTAATCAAGGAAATGTATCACAAATACTGAAATACAACATTGTGTATAAAATCTATTTTATTATTTATAGTCCAAAATATAATTTGCCCTTAGAGTGTATAACAATGTCAGCCAATTCTGGCTCTAGGCACAACATATCTAACAAACTCCCACTTGAATCTAAAAGCCCAATTGGCTATACAATCTAGTCCCATCTTCTCTGGTGGGCTCCTTCGATCTTCTTTCTAGCTCCAACAGCTTTGTAAGTAGATTTGCTGTATGTATTTAGAGTCGACTCCTCTTGACCCTCAACCATAATCCTTTTGGAGGTAATCATGATAATTGTATCACCACTCGATGTGCTTGATTTTTGATGAGGATTCTTGGCTCCTTAGCTAGGCTATGGCACCATTGTTGTCGCAGTAAGAGAAATGGCATCTATGGTATCACTCCCATTTTTTACTCTCTACAGCACAACTTCTTGGTAACAGAATGCTTCCTTCCGCTTAGCTTCTGACGAGCGATGTACTCTACTATCATAGTGAATTCTGCTATCACTATCCTTGTGGAACTTTTTCAACTGATAGCACCATCATTACATACAACAAACTCCAGATGTCGACCCTTTCGTCATCTAATATCGATCATAAAATCTGAGTCCTATATAACCCCTGGACTACGAGTTTTCTCGATTACCAAAAATAACAACATCCCATTAGTTCTTATTAAGTACTTAAGGATACATCTTTACAAGAAGTCCAGTGTTCTTCATCCTTAGATTTGACTGAATATCTGCTCATGGACACTCACAATATGAGCTGACATTAGGTTGTGTAACATACATGGTATACATGAGGCTCCCTATTAAACTGAACCATAAGGGATCTGCCCAGTAGCGTTCTTCTCCCTCAGGGTGTGCTAGGGCAATCTTCTGGAAAGATGAATGCCATGCCTAGATACCAAAACCCCTCTTAGAGTTTTTCCCATGCTAAACCACTTTATCACTTCCTCTATTATACATCATTCTATGAAAGTCATAACACCTATTCGGTCTATCTCTAATACGAGCCTTAATTCCTGAGAATAAAGGATGCTTCTCCTAATCTTTTAGAAGAAATTCTTTCGATAATACATTTAACTATGGTTACAATGGAGAATCATCCCAATAAGGAGGATCAGCCACGTGCAATACGAGAAAGATAATAGTGCTCCCACTGATCTTTTTGAAGACACATGTTCCTCCCTCATTCTTGATGAAACCAAACAATTTTGATCACATTATTAAAATGAGGTTATTTCCAACTTTGGATGCTTGCTTATCATAAATAAGGACCTTTGCAGCTTGCATACTTTGTGGATCAGTATCACTGGATGTGAAACCTACGGCTGTTTCATAAAGATATCTCTCAAGGTATCCATTTAAAGAACGTCATTTTCACATCCATTTGCCCAATCTCATAATCGAAATAGGATACAATAGCAAGCCAATGTGTGATGGCATTTTAAAGCATAGCTACGGCAAAAAGATTATTCTGGTGAGTGCCAAGCCTTTTGCGTTGACTAGAATCTTTGCCACTAAATCTGAAGCTTGAATGTCCTTCACATTCCTCATCTGCACCAATTCTTTCTCTTGTAGATCCATTGTATCCCAATAGGTCCTATATCCCTTTTGGTGGATCCTACCAAGGTCCAGACTTGTTTGAGTGCAAATCCGAGTCATATTCTGAACTTCATTGCCTCCTAACCATTTTTCTCGAAGTTGATATCCGATATCGTCTCATCAATAGATTATTGGGAATTATCACCATGAACCCATTACCCTACAGAAAATATTTTTCTCTACTTCTCTCTGAAATAGTACCTAATTACCTCTCAATGGGGTTGGAAAACCTTTTCGGATACATCTGAGGTGGAGAGGGTAGTGATGTATTGGTTTTAACCTGATTTTAGTTCCATGGGTCTTAGCTCCCTTCTTCTTGTGGAGACTTTCTCCCTCGAGGCTTGACTGCTTCCAATGCGCCTACTTGAATAAACGTATTTTTCAGAAAAGATGGCATGCAAACTCAACAATCCATATTGGTAATTTCTGAAAATTAGAAATAATATCCTAATGACTCCTTTAGAATATCCTATGATTGAGCTCTAAAGGATCTATAGTCCTAACTGTTCCCCACTTGGTTGCTTTTGACATGAGCTGGAAACTCCAAATTTGCTAGAATGACTCAAAACTTGATTTCTTACCATAACTATATTCATACGGTGTGTAGAATGATTTAGAAGGAATCCTATTTAGTAAGTATAATTACAATTAACAGACTATGTCCCCAAAAAAATCAGAAGGTCTATAGAAGCTCAATCATGGATGGACTCATATCAAATAGGGTCTGGTTCCTCCCATGTTCTGAAACTCCATTGAGTTGGAGGGTATTTCAGTGGAGTCATTGAGAGATTATGCCATTTACTTAAAAAAAGTCAAGAAATTTGAACTAAGGTATTCACCCCTCGATTCCTGATCAGAACCTTAATGGATTTTCAATGTTGCTTTCTACTTTCATGTCCTAAATTTTTTTGAACTTCTTCAAAAGCTTCAGACTTGTAACTCTGCATAAGATATACGTGGTTCCATACCAAAGAATAAATCATCAGTAAGGTTATGAAGTAAGACAAAGTTGCCTATAAGCCTGCACACCATCAAATGGGTGCACACGTCAATATGTACTAGGGCAGTAGATTCGCCATGGCCCTTATTTCCCATGTCTCTTACAAAAGGAAGCTTAGTTGTTATTTTTGCCATGAAGATAAGATTCATAATTGGATATTGACTCGAAGTCAACCATGACTCATAGTCCATATTTTCTCTAAAAATTTTGTTAACCTATCTTTTGCTATATGACCTAGTTCTTAGGTGCATAGATCCTATTATTTGGACTATCCTAGGTCGTTTTGTTCTTATGGATTCAATATTTTGGGCTTGAAATTAAAAAATAAATAATCATATGTTAACTGGTAAAGACCGTTAAATAAAGAAATCACTTGCAATTTTATTTCGTTTCATAAAGAATTGTTAACAAATGAAATTCTTTAAGAAACTAATTACATAGCTTCTAGTGCTAAGCATGAAAACAGAAATCAAATTCTTGCTTGCATACGGTACATAATCACAGTCCTTTAATACTAGAAACCAGATGGTAGTCAAAGAGGGTTATGTTCCTCACAGCCACAACACAATGCTGCTCCATTTTTCCAATTGTAGGATCATCGCACCATCCCTCAGTCTCATGCTATCCTCAGATCCGGCATGAAAGTTGCATAAATAAGCACTATAATCAGAGTCAAGCATCCAACTGGATGCGAGAAGAAATCGTAAGGTTATACTTATAATGAGCATACATCCAGAAGGATCCTACCTCCTTCATATTCTTCAAGGATGGCTAGGTAAGTAGGCCAATTTTCGCTTCCAGTGGTTGTTTTAGGTTGCATGGAAACATTTTTCTTTGTCAGCGGGCCTTCTTCTTCACTCTGCTCTTTTCTTCCTCCTTCCACCTTACTGCTTTTTCATAGACTTCTTCTTTCTTCATAAAGACTTCTCTTGGAAGAAGTAATATTCCATAGCAAGCCACTGAGCCTTTAGAAACCTTTCATGGAAAGCTCAGCAGTACCAGCATGTTCATAAGCTCAGCCCAGAGAATTTTGAAGTTAAATGCATCTGTAGTTCATGATGAAACCCATCCATATGCATCAATCATGGATTGTAAAAATATATCATTCTAACAAATCTAGGTCCAACTTCAATCGAGCTTCTCTCCTCAGCCTTTCCCAAATCCTTGATGCATCATTAGACATGATCTTAAACTGACTGCCTATCATCAGCATTTTAGCCTTGAATACGTCATTTAGTGACTTGATGACTTTGGCTATGCCGACTTTGTTCACCAAATTTTATAGGTGAGCTTAAATATTGGTGACAAAATCTTTCAATATCTTCTATGTTGGCACTGAGCTCATCAGAGCATTGAGCCCAACATATAGTAAATCTGGCCTTATTATCCTTTCGTCAATCACTTGTCAAGAGACGCTCTTTTCAGCGGATGGATGACTGGTAAGATGGGGGGTCCTGATCCAATACATGAGTTTTAACTTCTTGAAACTCCAAAATAAATTTTGAAGTTCCAAAGTCAATCCTTGTAATTTGTCCTTAGTCAGTTATGGGTGTCCAGGATACGTGCTAGTGATTGGATGGCAGGACATTTTTCTGTAAAGAGTTCAAGTTTCTAGTTAGTATTGGTAATTAAACTTGATCAATTTGTTTTAAAAATTTTATTTTTTAAATAAATTAAAAGCTTTTCATTAATTTTCTTCAAATCCCTATACTTCCTCTGATAGAGATGTGAAAATCTCCATGAATTAATGATTTCAGTGGACATGGTGTCGATCCACCAACCGACTCAGTCACTCCACCTAATAGTTATTGAGATTGGATTATGCAATGTTGGTCAAATGTTAACCTTTGACACTTAGACATTTGCCCATATATCATGCATCCATAGGAGAGCAGATGGAAGTTTATCCCCCTACTAGAAAGAGGAAAAGAGAGGGCATATGCCTAGGGAGGCGTGCGCCTAAGGATAATGATGCCTGGAGTCCTATATAGATGGGACTCCAGGTTGCTTCATAGTATCAAATAAGGTGGAGCCAAAGACTCTACTTTGATCAGTCTTGGTGCCACCTAAGGATGTTTGAGAGGGGCTCTCATCTGATTGGATTAGGTAATGTCATTCCACCAATCAGATTTAGATCTGATTGCATGAAGCGATGTGATTGGCCGGGATGATGTGGCACTGCATGGCATAGTAGGATTTATATAAACCCTATCTACGCTTAGGTTTTAGAGAGCTCTCTTCTTGCCCATGCCACATAGCCTTCTCCCCTCTTCTCCATGCCTACCTCTAATCCTCTCTCTCCTCTCCACACCCAAGAGGCCTTGGGCTCAAGTTTGGTGTGATCCAGATAAGAGAAAGGTGACAAGAAAGGAAGAAGGCAGCACTGCTGCAAGAGACGACATCGGATCTTCAAAAATTATTTTGAAGATCTTCAAGATCAGATCCAGATCTAATATTTGGAAGAAAGATTAAGAAAGAGAAGATCTCCAGATCCTACCAAGGTGGATATCGGTAGAGGTCAGGCGATTGTATGGCTGCATTCAGAACCTCAGGCAATCAGCAGGATCATCACAAGATAATAAGATTACCCAAGAACAAGGTATAAATTAAATCTAATTTAATTTAATTTATTTTATTTTATTAGATTTATCAAATCAGATCTAAAAAGTATCAAATCTAATTTTGATCTAAGAGAAAAATTTTTGAAATATTCCTCTTGATTAAATTAGATCTGAATGAACCTGATCCAAAAAATAAGATTTTTCCTTCACCCTCTTCCTCTGATTTTTGCATGCCCCAAACCTCTCTCAAATCTCTATATTTTATGAAAAAATTATAATAAAATTTATCCAATAAATAGGAAAAAAAGAGTCCAAGTTAGATCAAATTCCTAGACTAGGAATATCCAAACATGAAAAGTTGTTGGGGCGCCCAAGAGTTGGGCGCCTCCATAATTTTTGGCATGGACCAGCAAGGGAGGGTGCACAAAAAAAAAGATTATTTTCATAGAATAAGAGAAGAATTAATTAAAAAAGAGGGCAGCACTCAAGGGAAGATGTTTTGGTCAATAAGGATTCGATCTCATAAAATCCTAAGCAAAATCAATCCCTCCTTTGACTTGGTCTTCCACCTAACTTTCAAATATGAATTGGAGGGAGAGAGGGGGTGTGAAAATTAGGAAGAAAGAGATTTCTCATGAAAAATACCTAAAAAATAGGTATGGAGGGCGTTGGGACCAAGGTGGTGCAACGAAATAGACTTGGTCAAACAAGATTTTTTAACCAAATAAAATTAAAATTAAGCCAACCCAATTAAATAAGGCCCTAACCCATTTAACAACTTAATTAAATTAGATTAGATTAAATTAAATTCTAATTTTTTTCTAATTAAATTAAAAAATTGGGTTAATCTAAGTCTTAGTTAGACTAGGACTAGTTCTTCCTTACACTTGGCTTATCCAATAAACCAATTGGACTTGATCCAATCAAGCCCAAAGTAAATCTAATTAAATCATATTTAATTATACTTAATCTTATTCTATTGACTTAATCAAATTAAGCTAATTAGCAATCCAATTGCTAATCGATCCTCTTGCAATACTTGCACTAGGTTAAACATCAATTGTATTGATTATTTAACCCTAGAACGATTCTTAATCATTGATCAACCATTTGATCAGATCATAAGCTCTAATGTGTGTGACCTTATAGGTCCGAACCTAAGTCGATAGCATAGGAATAAATTTTTGTACCAATCAAAGTGACTATCTAGTAATGATACCCAATGGTCGGATAAGTTGAAGGTGTAGAACACCATCCTTAGAACCCATGTGGATATAGTTTCCATATAATTCATCCTCTTGACCACAATGCTCATAGGACACCTCAAAGTTTAACTATCAACTCTGATCAGATTGTCCACATTGTATTTTAAAATATCAAATCCATTTAATGGATTATCCTAGCCAAGGTTTTGCTATATTGAAATACAGTGATACATTCTTCTCCAACTCTTGGAGTGGTCAAGTTCATCTTGATCACACTCCGACTTTGCAAGTACTTGACTATGCTCAAAAGCCTTTCATTGCTAAATTAGAAATTTAGTAAGTTCGGTACCGAAGCACAGTGAGTTACTTGCAAGTCACTGAGGTGATCTCAAGTCTAAGGGATACTTATACCTATATCCCATCAAAGACATTTTCGACTGCAAAATACTCTGGAGTTGGTCACGTTCAATGATGATGTATCTATACATCTCACCTGTATGCCATACCAGTATCTCCACACATCTTGGTTAAGAGAACAACCAACCTATATGGCATATAGCGATCTATGCTCGATAGACGCTGTCATCCTAATTAACAGTCTATCATTTAGTCATGAATAAATTTAAGGATTAATCGATAAATCCTCTCTATATCAAAATTAAATAGTCCTAAGGACTTCATCACAATAATGGAGTTCATTAGAAGATCTAAGCTTGTGATGAAAAAAGATGCCAAAATTATTTTCATTAATTAATAAATCAATTACAATATCTCAACCATCAATAGGCTGACGATTGGCTTTGGAACATAATTTTCAATAACTCCCACTTGTCCTAAAGCCACTCAGCATAGTATCTAATACCCATCTTCGACTTATGGTTGTTGAACTCCTTGATTGCCAAGGCTTTAGTGAAGGGGTTCTCCTTTCCATCAATCTTCTGAAGGTCGACGTTAGCACGATCTACGATCTCATGGATCAAATGAAAGTGGCGTAGAATGTGCTTTGTTCGCTGATGTGCCTTCAGTTTCTTTGCTTGAGCTATGGCGCTAGTGCTATCACAGTAGAGTAGGACTGGACCATCAATGGAGTGTGCTACTTCGAGCTCGATGATGAACTTTCTCAGCCACACAGCTTTCTTTACTGCATCTAATGCTGCCATGTACTATGCTTCACAAATAGAGTCTACCACTGTATGCTGCTTGAAACTTTTTCAGCAGATGACTTCATCATTTAGAGTAAAGATATATCTCAATACACTTTTACTGTCATCATGATCAGATTGAAAGCTAGAGTCTATAAACCCCACAAGCTTCAGATCTGACTCACCATAAACCAACCTTAGTCCTTAGTATTTCTTAAATACTTAAGGATGGTTTTAACCACCTTTCAGTAATTTTCTTCAAGGTCAAACTGGTATCTACTCACTACTCCTAGTGAGTATGTCATGTCTGATCTCGTACATGTCATTGCATACATAATAGACTCCACTGTTGAAGCATATGAAATTCTACTGATACGCTCTTTCTCTTCAAGAGTTGTCAAACAATCCTTCTTAGAAAGAGAAATTTCTTGGCCTAACGAAAGATAGCTCTTTTTGAAACTTTCCATGCTGAACCTCTTTAGCATAGTTTTTATGTACGTGGATTGGGATATACCAAGCATCCTTTAAGATTTATCCCTATAGATCTTGATCTCTAGGATGTAGGATGCTTCACCCATGTCCTTCATGGAGAACTATGATGACAACCAGACTTTTATTCCTTATAGTGTGGAGATGTCATTCTCGATTAAGAGAATATCATCCACGTACAAAATAAGGAATATCACTGCTGGACCGTTTGCCCATTTATAAATATAGGGTTCTTCTCCATTCTTAATGAAGCCATACATTTTGATCACTTTATCAAAATGTATGTTTCAACTCCGAGATGCCTGCTTCAATCCATAAATGGATCTCTAAAGCTTGCACACCTTAGACTCATCTGTGGATGTGAACCCTTCAAGTTGTATTATATACACCTCTTTAGTCAGCTCTCCATTTAGGAAAGCTGTCTTCACATCCATCTACTAGATCTTATAGTCTAGATGGACAGTAATGGCAAGCATGATCCGAATGGACTTAAGCATTGCCACAGAAAAGAACGTCTCATCATAGTCAATACCATAACATTGATGATACCCCTTGGCAACCAGACGGGCTTTATAGGTCTTCACCTTTCCATCTGCACCCCTCTTCCTTTTGAAGACCCATTTACACCTAATGGATTTAATCCCTTCAGGTGGGTCAACTAATGTCCATACATCATTGACCTTCATGGAATTCATTTCGAATCTCATGGCTTCTAGCCATTTCTTAGAGTCGGATCTCTGCATCGCATCCATATAAGTGATCGGATCCTCATCATTCTCATTGAGTTCAACGGGATCACCATCCTGGATCAAGAATCCATAGTATCTGTCCAGATGGTGGGGTACTCTACTGGATTACCTTAATGGTACGGGTTCACTAGGCTTTGGATCTGATCAAATCCAACTTAGGTTCAACATTTTATGTCAGATTTTCTACCTATTGAACTTCATCAAGTTCAATCTTAGAGGCAACAGTGAAGGAACTTCTTTTCCAAAAAGGTTTCCCTAAGGCTGACGAACACTTTTTGTTCATCAGCATGGTAGAAATAGTATCCTTTGGTCTCTTTTGGGTACCCTATGAATGTACACTTATCAGACCTAGGTCCATGTTTTGTCTATAACTAACCATTTGACATAAGTCGGGCAACCCAAAATCCTAAGGTGTGAAAGTGCTGGCTTACGTCCTGTCGATATCTCATATGAGGTTTTAATTATTGACTTATTTGAAATCCTATTTAATAGATAATAAGCCAATTCGAGTGCATATCTCCAAAAGGATATTGGCAAGCTGGCAAATCCCATCATGGATCGGACCATATTTAATAGAGTCTAATTCCTCTTTTCAGACACACCATTATGCTGTGGTGTTCCAAGAGGAGTCCATTGGAAGAGAATTTCATTCACTTCTAGATATGTGAGAAACTCATCAGAAAGGTATTCTCCTTCTCGGTCAAATTGAAGAGTTTTAATACTCTTTTTAGTTTATTTTTCTACTTCACTTCGGAATCATTTGAACATTTCAAAAGAATTCGACTTATGTTTCATCAGATAGACATATCCATATCTGGATAGATCATTTATGAAAGTGATGAAGTAGACATATCCACCTCTGGCACTTGTGCTTATTGGTCCATATATATTAGTATGTACTAGACCTAAGAGCTCATTAGCTCTCTCACCTTTTTCAGTAAAAGATGACTTGATCATTTTACTAAGAAGACAGGACTCACAGGTTGGAAGTGATTCACAATCATTAATTTTGAGGATTCCCTCCTGAGTCATCCTATTTTCCTATTCTTGTTTATATGATCTAGCCTACAGTGCCATAAGTAGATATCTGATACACTATCTAATCTAGGATGCTTGTCAGTAGAATAGACTATATTAACAGGTTGTGATAATATATATACATCATTGTTCAATTATCCATAGAAAGCAGTAACACCATTCATAATGACATTACAAACTTGTTTCTTTATTAAAATTTCATAATTGTTCATGGCCAAAAAGCCTACAGAAATGATATTTAAAAAGAAACTAGGATAGAAATGACAATCACTAAGAACAATGGTATGAGATTCAAATACAAGTTTCAAAATTTTTAAAGCTAGAACTAGAACTAGTCTTCCATCTCCAACATTCAGGAATCTCTCGCTTTGCTCAAATCTTCTACTACCTGCAACCCCTATAATGAATTATAAATATGGTAAGGGCTATCGGTATCCAATACCCAGTTAGTAATATCATAAATAGAGAAATTGGAAGAAGTTATTATATAAATACCTTATCCAGCAATAGCTTGCTTTTTTCTCTGCTTGTTCGGATCCAGGGAGGCAATGTACTAAGGACAGTTCCTCTTCTAGTGCCCCCACTTCTTGCAAAAGAAGCATTCGGCTTGACTCTTATCGAGCTTGGTGTTTGGGGTCTGAGCCTGCACAGGGGTCCTAGTATGAACATGCACCTTCTTGGCTTTCTTCTTCTTATTCTTCTTTCCTTTTCTAAAGGATTGAGAATGAGAAGACGAACATCCCACTTAGTTCATCGACTCCTTATGGAGTTGGTGATTCTTCTCAAAGTTCTAAAGTAACCCCAGTAACCCATGGTAGTCTACTTCAGGCTTTGACATTCTATAATCTATAAGGAATGGGAGATAAGACTTGGGCAGTGAGTTCATTATTACATCTTTCCTAAGTTGTTTGTGCAAGGAAAAGCCAAGCTTGCTCAAGAGCTCTATTAGCTCAACCATGTACAATACATGATCAGTGACAGAGGCACCATCCCACATTCTAGCGTTGAAGATGGCACAACTAGTCTTGTGCCTCTCAACATCATCGGGTGTGCCAAAAGAATCCTCCAACACTTGGAGCATTTTGTTTGGTTGAGCTGTCTCAAACTTATGACTGAACTCATCGCTCATCACATCCAGCATAATGCAGCGCACCGTGGTTCGATCACTGAGCCACTTTTGATAAGTGTCTCTGACTGTTACACGTGCATTAGCAGCTGGCTCCTTAGGTGCAGGATCTATCAGCATATATAGGATCCATTCATGCTCTAGGACAATCTTCAACTTTTGATACCAGCTACCGAAGTTGGATCCCACCAACTTATCATTGTCCAACAATGATCAAAGCGATAGAGAAGCGGCCATGTCTACACAAAGAAAAACCAAAATCTAATTAGTAATTGATTCATTAAACCTAAAGATTTGGACTTTAATCAAAAGGTTTCTTCCACTATTTTATTTAAATTGGTAGGCTCTACCTCTAATTTAAGAAATTATCCTAATTTCTTAGTGGATACTAGAATCCACATAGACTGTACATAAGCCCAACTTTGGTTGGTCCACTCATGTACATCTAAGGGTAGGTTCATAATCAATTGTTCCTCCAAATAATTTTTACTAATTAAATTTTGCCCCAGGCCCTGATCAGTTGGCTTTGGCCTTCTCAGAAAAGGTTCAGTTAGGTCCAACCATTAACATGACCATACTTGGTCCATCCAACCAATGAATGATTAGGCCCAACTTTGGTTGGCCCAATTGACCATCATTTAGAAAAATGTATCCAACAGATCATATAATGAATGATAATTACATCAATTGATAAGCACCAGGCCTTTGGGCCTCCAATGATTATCCAATTGATGGACCCATTATCATCCACTTTAATGGGAGGCTATGATCCAGTTATCATATAACTATTTCATTTTAGGGGATCTAAAAATTTTAGAGAATTTATTTATAGAAGTTAGTAGGTCAGATTAACCAGCTTGTCATGATCCTCCCACTAACTTCATCAAGTCAGCTTAAGGGAGACCATTAATAGGCTGGTCTAGGAGCACCTAAATCAGTCAAACTGATTTACCTAGCTGACATGGATTAGCTCGAATAGTCAAATGATTTGATCAACATAATCTCACCAAGAGGCTAGGTAAGTTCGATCAGTAGAAGGGTCTGCCAGACTTGCCTTAGACACCATCAGAAATGGCCAAGTAAGCGGGCTGCCAATTAAAAACCACTGGTCTGGTTTACCTTAGACACCAACTGATTTAATTAGTTTCAATTAGATCAACCTAATAGTTCATGCTAGATCGTGTAGCCAAAAATCAAGTCCATCTTGGGTCTTGTTAAAGACATGGACTTGACCAACTACAACTATTATAATTGATCTAGAGAATCCTTGACCTTATCTAAGATAATAATTGATTAAATTTAGTCAATTCTCTAATTAAATTCATTCTTTAATCTAACCCTAGGTCTAACCCAATTAATGGACCTAATCCCCACCAACCCATTTAACTCAATGTGTTATGATTTGTATCTTAAGATCTTCAATTCACAATCCTAGATCCTAATCAATCAACTTCTTAATTCTCAATTAAGTTTTAAGCTGAGGGTTGAGATTCAGCTTTTCAAAAATAATTTTAATGTTAATAAAATATTTTTATAACATGGTTTTGTCAATCAAGTTGCATGTTTGATTTATAATCAATATGCAAGTAAAATAAACATAAAACTATTTTAGATCTAATCTAAATAGGTTCATATAATTGAAATAGTTTCAATAATAATCAATCATAAATCTTCCTAGATCAAATCTATCACATTTATGATGATTGTAATCAGATTAAAATATTTTTAATTAGATCATAAAATTTTTTAGATCTAATCTAAAATTTTATAATCAATATTTTAGATCAGCATGTACTAGGATAATCTATTCACTGTAAGGGGTAAACCTTACAGCAGGACAACCCTATGACAGTCCATGCAATCTAAAATATTTTATTTTTATTTTATTTTTTAATTTTAAATTTAATAATTAGATTATAAATTAGATCTAATCTAAGAAATAATCTAAAAATGTAGAAAAATTATGTAATAAGAATCTAAGCTCTGATACCAATTGAAGTAACCAGATCTAGAATTTCAGAGATAGATCTTAAAACTTTTTCAAGATCTTACAGCGAAAGACTTAAATAAATCTAAAATTTATTTAAATAATTATGTAAATATCTAAATCTCAGATTTATTACATGATTAAGGTATGATATTAAATTAAAAATTAAAATCAAATAAGAAAGAAAAAGGTTGATCAAATCAATCTAGATCTATACTACATCAAATGCAGGTATGAAGTTTATAGATCAGATCTATTACCTGAGTAAGTTTAGATATTCTAACTTACTAATCTAGATTGAGGATGAAGTCATGAGCCGCACATGCATCCGACCTCTAGGAGTCGTCCACATGAGCCTACGATCTCTGATCTGAAGTTCAATGCAAGAAATCAGCAAAGCATGCTAGTACTGTGCTGATCTTTCTTCGATGGTCGATCCGATACTCTCTTCTTCAAAATTTAGACTCTCCAAAATATGAAAAGGAAGATGAGAGTTTGCTAATCTGAGACTCTCTCAAAAAAATTCAAAAGAAAGGAGAGATTGAAAATAAAATAACCCTAGAAGAAGACCCTCTTCTTCTTCTCTTTTCTCTCATCTAGACACCTAGTTTGGTGCCTATGGAACCCCCATGCCCAAGGACCCTCTTTCTTTAATTTTTGTATACCCCAAACCTATCCCAAAGCTCTATATTTCACAAATATGAATTGGAGGGAGAAAGGGGGTGTGAAAATTAGGAAGAAAGAGATTTTCTATGAAAAATACCTAAAAAATAGGTATGGAGGGCATTGGGACCAAGGTGGCGCAAAGAAATAGGGAGTCCTAGTCACACTAGGACTCCTATTTTGACTTAGTTAAACAAGATCTTTTAACCAAATAAAATCAAGATTAAACCAACCTAATTAAATAAGACCCTAACCCATTTAAAGACTTAATTAAATTAGATTAAATTATATTTAATTTAATTTATTTTCTAATTAAATTAGAAAATTGGATTAATCCAAGTCTTAGTTAGACTAGGACTAGTTCTTCCTTGCATTTGGCTTATCCAATAAACCAATTGGACTTGATCCAATCAAGTTCAAACTAAATCTAATTAAATTATATTTAATTATACTTAATCTTAGCCTATTGACTTAATCAAATTAAGTAAATTAGCAATTCAATTGCTAATCGATCCTCCTACAATACTTGCACTAGGTTAAACACCAATTGTATTAATTGTTTAACCCTAGAACGATTCTTAATCGTCGATCAACCATTCGATCAGATCATAAGTTCTAATGTGTGTGACCTCATAGGTCCGAATCTAAGTCGATAGTATAGGAATAAATTTTTGTACCAATCGAAGTGGCCATCTAGCAATCATACCCGATGGTCGGATAGGTCGAAGGTGTAGAATATCATCCTTAGAATCCATGCGGTTATAGTTTTTATATAATTCATCCCCTTAACCACATTGCTCGTAGGACCCCTCAGAGTTCAACTATCAACTTTGATCAGATTGTCTACATTGTATTTCAAAATATCAAATCCATCTGATGGATTATCCTGGACAAGATTTTGCTATATTAAAATATAGTGGTACATTCTTCTCCAACTCTTGAAGTGGTCAATTCCATCTTGATCACACTCCGACTTTGCAAGTACTTGACTGTGCTCAGAAGTCTTTCATTGCTGAATTAGAAATTTAGTTAGTCTAATACCAAAGCACAATGAGTTGCTTGCAAGTCACTGAGGTGATCTCAGGTTTAAAGGATACTTATACTTATATCCCATTAGAGACATTCTCGATAGTAGAATACTTTGGAGTTGGTCATGTTTAATGATGTGTACCCATACATCTCATCTGTATGCCATATCAGTATCTCCATACACCTTGGTTAAGAGGACAATCAACCTATATGGCATATAGCGACCTATGCTCGATAGATGCTGTTGTCCTAATTAATAGCTTATCATTTGGTCGTAAACAAATTTAAGGACTAATCGATAAATCCTCTCTTCATCGAAACTAAATAGTTCTAAGGACTTCATCATAACAATGGAGTTCATTAGAAGATGTAAACTTATGATGAAAAAAGGTGCCAAAATATTTTTTATTAATTAATAAATTAATTATAATATCTCAACCATCAATAGACTGACGATTGACTTTGGAATATAATTCCCAACACCTATATGGAGATTTACTATAGATTTACTTGGTATATTTTCATAGTAAAACAAGTAGTCACAATAGCACAATCTTGAAACAGACAGACAAGTAAATCCTATCGTGGATTGAATCATGTCTAATAAAGTTTAATTTCTTTTTTTAGATACACTGTATTCCAAAAAGAAATCTACTAAGAAAGAATCCAATTTTCTTCTAGATATGTCACAAACTTGCTAGATAAGTATTCGCCTCTTCGATCTGATCGAAGAGTTTCAATACCATTTTTAGTTTATTTTTCTATTTCATTATTGAATGGTTTGAATATTTTAAATGATTCAAACCAAATGCACCCATGTCCAGATAGATCGTCTATAATGAAATATTAATATTTTCTTTTAGCACTTAAGTTCATAGGTCCACATACATCACTATGTATGAGACTTAGAACTTTATCAGCTTCTTTACCTTTTTCATTAAAAGGTGACTTCATCATTGCAAGAACACAAGACTCACAGGCTATCAATGATTCACAATCATTAATGTCAAGGTTTTTCTCTTAAGCTAACCCATTTATCTTGTTCTTGACAAGATGATTAAGCCTATAATGCCAAAGATAGACATCCATGACATAATCTAACTTGGATGTTTATTAAATGTGTACATTACACTTAACAGACTGTATAAATATTAAATATCATTTTTTTATTATCCATGTATTATTGTAACATTATTCATAATAATATCACAACAATCTCCTTTATTGATAAATGATAACCATCTTTGACCAAAAGGTCAATAGAGATCACATTTATCATAAATGATGGACAATGACGATAATCACTCAAAATGACATCTTTTGAAAATAAGCTTGACAATTTCTAAAACTAGGATTGGAATAAGATTTTCATCCCCAACGTTCAGGTATTTTTCATCATTTTCAAACATTCCACTTACTTAAAATTCTTGCAATAAATTGCATAGGACTATCGGTATCCCATACCCAGATAGCAGAATTATATACAGAAAAATTTCAAGATGTTATCATATAACATTCTTGATAAGCAACTCTTGCTCTTTTCTCTTGTTCAGCCTGTTATGGTCAAGAAAAGTAAGATAATTCTTCTTCCTATGACCCTGCTTCTAATAGTAGAAGCACTATACCTGATTTGGATCAATTTTGGACTAATTATTTTGACTGGGCTTAGAAGCCCCAATATGAACCAATTTGTACTACTGAACCAAATTTAACTTTTGATATAAATTATCGAAGTTGGATCCCATAAGTCATCACAGTCTAATAGTGATGGGAGCAATTAGGGTTTAGTCTTAATTTAAGAAAAAAGAACAATGACCTAAGTATATGAATTATATTAAGGCTACAGACTTGGACTTTATTCTTAAGGTTCTTCCATTATTTTATTTGAATTGGTAGCCTCTACCTCCAATTCAAAAAATTACTTTAATTTTCTAGTAGGTACTAGAATCCCCATAGACTACACACAAGTCCGACTTTGGTCAGCCAATCCATGTGCATTTACGGATAGGTTCATTAACCAATTATTTCTCCAAACAACTTTTAGTAATTTAATTTTATCCTAGAAACCTAATTAGTAGGCTTTGGCCTCCACTATAAGGATCTAGTTAGGTCCAACTATTAATATGACCATACTTGGTGCATCTAACCAATGAATGATTAAGCCCAACTTTGGTTGACCAACCTAACCATCATTAGAAAGATCCTTGTAAGTTATCATATTATGAATGATAATTCCATTAGTCAATAAGCACCAGGCCTTTGGGTCTCCAATGATTATTTAGTTAATGGTCCATTATCATCCAACTTAATGAGAGGTTATGACTTAGTTATCTCCATAACTTTATCATTTTAAGAACCTAATAATTTTAAAAAATTTAAATTTATTTATGATTTAAGGATAGAAAGGACATGGACCAATTTGTTTCCACTGACTTCACCAAGTCAAGTCCTCCTACTGACTTCTCAAGTCTTTGACAAGGACTAGGATCAATATCGATCCATGGGTACCTAGATAAGTCTCACTGATTTTCTATATGACATGGGTTAGCACAAGTCAATGAGCAATCTAATTAAGATCTGATTAACCACATTGGTCATGTAAGTGAGATCGATGGGAGGATCTGCCAAGGCTTGCCTTAGACACCATCAGAAATAGCCAGGTAAGCAGGTTGCCAATTAAAAACCACTAGTCTATGATGCCCAACTTAGACATGAATCGATTTATCTATTTTGATTTGGTCTGTCTAAAGACTCGGGTTCGACCATTGAGCCACGATTAGTATCCATTTATTAAATGTATGGACTTTGATCAACTACAACTATTGAAGTAATTTTTAGAAATGACCTAATCCTAATTAACTATTAATTTGGTTTGATTAATTTCTTAATTTAGTCCATATTTAATCTAACTTTAGGTCTAACCCAATTAAGGATCTAATCAAAGCTAACCCATTATCTTTTAACCCATATTTTATGAAATTATCTTAGGATCTTGAAATCACAACCTAGATCCTAAACAATCACTTAATTCTCAATTAAGTTCAAGGCTTATGGGTTTGGATTTATGAAACCTTAGAACTAATTTCTAATTTGATCATTTGAAATATTTTCAAATTGTAAATAGTTTACATTAAATTATATTCAATATATGATTTTAGATCTGAATTATTTTAATGTTTTGATCATATCCTAGAATTTTAAATCTAAGATTTTGTAGAAAGTAAGTTCTTAATTTAAATTCTATAAAATAAATGTATCATATACATTCTAGATTCAAAACAAAAATTACATATCAACATATATAATAAGAGGATCTACATCTAAACATAAAACACATCATATAGGATCAGATCATAAATCATTTAAAATTAAATTTAAAATTAAAAAATAAATCATAAATTACTTTAGATTTTATCTAATATTTTTATAATTTAGGTTATTTGAGTTAAAACATACTAGGATAGCTTCTTCACTATAAGGGTAAACTTTACAGTAGGACAACCTTATAGTAGTATGTACAATCTGATATTATTTAGATCTAATCTAAATAATTTAAAATAAATCTAATATTTATTTAATTTTAAATTTAAAATTAAAAAATAAATCATAAAATTATTTAGATTATATTTAACTATTTTCATGATTCAAGATTAGATCAGCACATACTAGGACAACCTCTCTACTGTAAAGGATAAATCTTACAGCAGGACAACCTTATAGTAGTATGTACGATCTTTAGATTTTTATTTTTTAAATTTAATTTAATATAAACATGATCATGTTATAATAGAATTTACCTCTGATACCATTGTTAGAAATTATGCAGGGTTTCATGCATGAATTTCAAAATTTTTTTGAAATATAATATAGCAAAAATTATAAATTAAATTTTTTAATTAATAAATATATATAATCTAATTACTGAACCCTACATCTAAGATTTAACATGTCATAATACATGCATAAATTTAAAAAATAAATATTTTGGTATTGATCAAATCAATATCCTAGATCTAAAATTATTCTAAATCTAAACCCTAGATCACATCTAGATGAGAAAAGAGATCAAATCTCTTATCTTTACATAGGTTAAGAACTCTGTGGTTGATTTTTATTATTATCTTTAGAGTTGTACACATGTCCAGCCTCTATAGAAAATTCACATAAGGCTGCAATAAAATTGGAGGTTCGTCGAACGAAGATCCGCTCGAAGTGCTAGCTTTTCGCATATCCTTTTGGATGGTTAATCTAAAATTTATTTTTTGAATCTCTTGGACACTCTAAAAGATGAAGAATAAGAGAAAAATTCAACCTTTGGATCTTTCAAAAATCAGAAATAAAACATAGTAGAAAAGATCCTAAGAGAAGATAAATCTTCTCTTTTAGGACATCAACAATTGATATCCTGAAAACATCTCTATGCTAGGATAAGGGGAGACCTTCTTCCCTAGACTTTTTTTATGTTTTTAGATCTTACCCTTGTTGATTTTTGTCATAAAAAAATCTCACATAATATGGAGAAGAAGAATTTTCAAAGAAACCCAAGAGAAGACTTTCTTCTCTTCTTCTTCTCTCATCAGGACATGATTAGATCATGTCCAAAATGATCATTATACCCGAACATCTTGGAGCATAGATCCCCATGCCATCTTTTTCTCTCTCTTAGATTTTTATCATATAAAAATCATAAAGAATAAGGAGAAAATAAATATTGAAAGAAAAAATATATAAGAAGACATTCTTCTTACCTTTGTCTTCATCAAGACATCAACACTTGATGTCCAAAAGAAAGGGCCTTCTCCAAGAAATATGGCGCCACAACCTCCCACACCTCTAGGCCTCTTTCTTCAGATTTTTGCCATGGAATCTCACTAGGTTTTGATACTCAAAAATAATAGAAGGAGGCATCCCAAGATAATAGGAAGACTAGGTCAAAATGACCTAGTCAAACAAGAAAATTAGGAAGAGATTGGGGGCGTCCAACTCTTGGATGCATCACCACTTTTTTTTGTGCATGGAGAACACCAAGGGATCATACAAAATGGGAAGAAATAAGGTGCAAAAAATTTAGGAGTGGAGAGAAAATTTTGAAAGAAAAGAAGAGTTTTCACAAAATAAAACTCTTCCTTAGTTTGACTCATTCAAACTAACATCCAAATTTGACCAAGTTAAATTTAATTCAAATATTCTAGATTATGGGCATGGAAAACTTCTCATTGGCATGGAAAACTTTACATGAAAGATCTAGAATTAATTAGTGGGCATGGAGATTATTGACGCAAGGAAGGAAGAGTCCTAGTTTATTAGGATTCCCCTATTTTGACTAGGTCAAACTCATTTTAAATTCAATTAAAATAAGATTAGTGCAAGCCTAATTATGGGTGATCCTAGTCCAACTAGATGCCCAATTAAGTTAGACTTAAACTATATTTAAATCTAATTTAAATCCTAACTCAATTAAGAATTAGCTACACTTAAATACTAGTCCAACTAGGAAATATTTTTCTCTTGTAATTGACATATCCAATAAACCAATTAGACTTAATCTAATTAAGTTCAAACCAATTATAATTGAATCTAATTCAATTATATTTGATCTCAGCCTGATTGCTCAATCAAATTAAGTCAATTAGCAATCTAATTGCTAATCGATCCTCCTGCAACACTTGCATTAGGTCAAACATCAATCGCATTAAATGTTTGACCTTATAATGATTCTCAATCATCAATTAACCATCTGATTAGATTACAATCTCTTATGTGTGTGATCTCATAGGTTCAAACCTAAGTCAGTAGCATAAAAATTAATTTTTATACCAATCAAAGTAACCATCTAGCAATGATTCTCGACATCCAGATAGGTCAAAAATATGCAAAACAATATTCTTAGAACCCTGGCCTATGGTTACCATATAATTTATCCCTTTGACTAATATTGCTCAAGATAACTTTGAGTATGCTGTCAACACTCATACAAATTATCTTTATTGTATCTCAAAATTTTGCAAATTCTGTGACTCCTCACGAGAATTACCTAGGCCTAGATTTTGCTAAATTGAAACACAATGAGTCATTCTCCTCTTGAAGTTAATCAAGAGTGGTCAATCCTATCTTGACTCATATACCGACTTCATGAATACTTGACCATACCCAAAAATCTTTCAAACCTATATTAAAAATACAGACAGTCCGACATCAAAGTACAGCAAGTTGCTTGCAAGTCACCATAGTGATCTCAGATCAGAGGGACACTTATATCCATTGACCTTAGCTAGATATTCTTAATAGTAGAGTACTATATTGATTATGTTCAGTACAGATGTACTCCTATATCTCATGTGGATGCCATACCAGTGTCTCCACACCACTTGATTTCGAGGACAACCAACGTATATGGCATACAATGATCTACACTCGATAAGTTATCATTCTTGTTAACAACTTATCATTTGATTGTGAATAGTTTAAGAACCATCTGATAATTCCTTCTTTATTGATTGATTGTGGTTCTAAGGGCTTCATCATAATTTAGGAGTTTATTTAAGAAAGATAGAACTTTTATGATGAACCAATCAAATAACTATTATGATTAGATAATTCATATACTAATTCCAATCATTTACGACTTAGATGATTAGATTTAAAACACATTTTCCAATATTTAAATCTTTTCGACTCTTATGATCGGAAGACCAAGAGGAATGCCTTAATTAGAAATATAAACTATGCAACTAATAATTAGATCTAACATATATATATATATATATATATATATATATATATATATATATATATATATATATATCACATATACAATTATAGATCTAATCTACACATGCTTTGTATACATCTCATGTATTAATTTTAAATATGCATCTCATGCATCAGATCTGATTATATCTCATATATTGATTAGAAAATTAAATGAATATTTCATAAAAAAATTAGATCTAGACTATCAAGATATAGAACTACAAATCTAGTCTAGACATGTATTGCATAAAGCATATATATCAAAATTTAAATGGCATCTCTTGATTTTAGATTTGATTAAATCTCATGTAACATTTGAGAAATAAATGATCAAATTATAAAAGGTAAAATTAGATCTAATCTAATCTAGATCTGGAACTGTAAATGCAACTCTGATACTAATTGAAGAAAAAATCTAGTTTCTTATTACAGGATCGATCTAATCTAATTAGATCTATAGCAAATTTTTAAAAAATTTTTCTACTCATATGATTAGATCTAAGAGTTTTTAAATCTAATTAGATTAATCTAAAAATAAAAATAAAAATAAAAAATAAATCTGTGATATCCTATATCACCTGATGGGGTGAACTGTTCACCTGCAGCAATGATTTGATGATGCTTTGAGGTTTTGACTTGAACCATGCATGTGCCTGGCCTCTATCGGTGTCCACTCAAGTTAGATCTAGAGGTCTCCTCCTTCTAGACCTGATCTCAAAAGATTATATATGAAATCTTCTGGTTTGCCTTCGATCCAATCTTTGGCAGCAGCACTCCTCAATGCTTGATGGCTGAGTCGCCCAACACCTTAGGCATGGAGAAGAGGGAGAGGATCAGGAAGAGGAAGCATGAAGGTGGAGAGAATGGCAGCACCTAGGTGTGGAAGATTTAGATGAACAAAGGCCTAGGCATAGGTCCCTTTTTATAGACAATTCAAGAGTCCTAGAGTCCTAGGGCTTTAAGCAACCAGTTTGCTTAAAGCAAAAGGACTCCACCATATAGCCCACACCATATATCAGATCTCCCTTCATTTTGTTGCCCAAAATGGATAAAAATTGGCACCAAAATCAGATAAGGGAGAGGGTAGGTGCAAATAAACTCTTTCTAGAGTTTGAACTCCTCCAAACTCCTTCCACCCTTATCCATCATGGGCGTATGCTAGGATGGGCATGCGCCATCCTCCTTCATGCCAAAATCATCTGGGGGCGTGCACCCAAAAATAAACTCCAGGGGTGCATGCCCTCTCTCTTCATTCCTGCAAAGATTGGGTCAATTTGATCCTTGTTCTAATTCCATCTTATAGTTTTAGAACAAATCCTAATCTCGTTAGGACAAGCCCTAATCTCATCAAGACAAGCTCTATTCTAATCAGGACAAGATCCAATCAGACCAGGATAAGACCAGATAAGGTTTCTGGATAAGCTAAATCAAATTTAACTAAGTCTGGACCAACCAAAAAGTCCATAGAAGAAGGAAGTTAGGTTCAATCGTGTACTAGCATGATTTTCTTAAATCTAATTGGATCTAATCCAAATCAATCGAACTAGGTTTGCCTAATCAGTCACCATCAGGGACGAGTTGCCATCTGAACTCGAGACTCAGTTCTTTCAATTAAGAACCTCATTTTGGAGTAGTGTAGAAGTCACCTCTTCTATCTTGATGGTGCTCTTACCTACAAGAAGAGTAGTCATCAAACAATCAAAAGAGGATGAAAATAATGTTAGCAAGACCAATACCCTGATCTTCTCATCACTTTTTTGCTAACACTGAGAAGGTCGGTGAGGATATTTTGAAAGTTGGATAGATGCTCTTGCATGCTCTGACCTTCGTCCATCCATAGTTGGTAGAACTATCTCTAAAGAAATAGCATATTGGTGAGTGATTTTGTCATGTACAACTCTTCGAGCTTTGACCACATCATCATCAAAAAAATCTCATCAAGTACATGAATCGCTATATCATCCACTAGGTACAAGAAGATCATGCTCATCATCTACATCTAGATCCGCCTCCATTCCTTCACCTACATGGTAGCTGGCATCTCCTTGCATAAGAGAGCATCAATTAATCCTTGCTGGATGAGCATGTCCTTCACTACCACTTACTAGAGTGAGAAATTGCTCTTCCTATCAAACTGGCTGATCTCCATCTTGATTAAGCTTGTCTTCTCCATCTTCTTTGATCTTGATCAACACCATCACGATCTAGGCAACCATGTGTGTTGGTATCACCTGGCTGATACTAATCATTAGGATATCAACTTGCTTCGATACCAATTGTTATGGAGTCTAGCTAGGACACCACCATCTCAGGATCTTCTTGATACTACTTGCATTGCACTTGATCATGCCTGTGTCGGCCCAGCAATGCCATGCAGTGTCTGGGTCGCGCTCATGCTCGCGTGCCTAGGTCAGCCCAGCAACGCCATACTAATTATTAGGATATCAACTCACGCTCGTGCTCACGTGCCTGGGTCGGCTCAGCAACGCCATGCAGTGTCGGCTTGGTCCGTGCCACTACCGACCTACACTAGCTCATGGGCCCCTTTAATGGGCCCGTGGGCTGTGCCACCCAGCTTTGGTGCTCCCTCATGCATAATTTCTCGGTCTGAACTCCGTTTGGATTGTTCTTAATCTTGTTGGATTCCATTCATCATCCTAGACCTTATTTTAGGCTTATTATGGATCAAATCTCAAGATGTTTTTCTCAACAATTTGATCCAGTCCTTATTGTTCAATCAAATTGAACTTATTAGCAATTCAATTGCTAACTAATCCTCCTATAATTTACTAACCCTTAGCAAATTAATTCATTGCAACTTTTGCACTAGGTTAATTATCAATAGAATCGATAATTAAATCCTTAAATGATTCTCAATTATTTATCAGTCGTATGATCAGTCAAAAATTTCTTTTGAGTGTGATCCCATAGGTTCGAACCTAAGATGATAGCACAAGAACTACATTCTGTACTAATCAAAATACCCATCTAGAAATGGTACCCGATGTCCGAATAGGTCGAATGTATGCTAAGCAACATCAAAAAATCTAAAAACATATGGTTGTACCGTATAATTCATCCCTTTGACCTCAAGTGCTCAAGAAGACCTAGGATTTAGCTGTCAATCCTGAATGAGTCATCCATATTATAAATCACATCGATTACCTCAATCGAGAAATTGCTAAATTGAAATACAGTGGTGCACTATCTCTAATTTTACTTGGAGGGATCAATTTCATCTTGACTCATGCACTAACTTAACAAGTACTTGACTGCACTCAGAAATCTTTCATCATTGAATTAGAAATGCAGGTAGTCCGGCACCAAAGTATAGTAAGTTGCTTGTAAGTTATCATAGTAATCTTAGGCCTAAGGGACACTTATACCCATAGCCCTCGAAAATCTTTTGATAGTAGAGTGCTCCAGAATAGTTACGTTCAGTGCAGATATACCTCTATATCTCACTTTATGCCATACCAGTATCTCCATACTTTTTGATTTAGAGGACAACCAACCCATATAGCACATAGCTGAAGAGAAATCCTGATTTCCCGGATCAGGTTCGTTCAGATCTGATCAGATCAAGAGATATATTTCAAAAAAAATTTTCTTTAATCTAGATCAGATCTAAGATATTTTAGATCTAATTATTATTATTTTAGAAATTAAAATAAAATTAGATAAATTAAATCAGATTTAACTTACCTTGATATGGGTAATCCTATTACCCGTTGATGATCCTGTATGCAGCGGAAGGTTCTAGATCTAGCCACGTAAGTGCCTGGCCTCTACCGATATCCACTCAGGCTGGATTTGGAGATCCTCTTCTTCTCTATCATATCTCCAAAAATCAAATCTGAATCTGATCTGGAGGATCTTCAAAACTCCTTTTGAAGATCAGCAGTCGTCCTTTGCAGCAGCGCAGCCTTCTAGCTTTCAGTCGCCTTTCTTTGATCTGGATTGCACCAACCAAAAATCCAAAACTCCTTTTGGACGTGGAGAGGAGAGGGAGAAGGTGGGTTTGGCATGGAGGAAGAGGGGAGAGGCAGCCTTGGGGCATGGGGATTTTCAATTCTAATCACTTTGAGTTGGGCGCAGGGTCTTATTTATAGACTAAGCGTGATCCAACTCCTCTTCTTCCCAACCAATCACAACTCTTTGTGAAATCAGATCTAAATCTGATTGGTGGGAATAGAGTCCCCTGGATTCCTCCTTAGAGGGTGCCTAAGACCAGTCAAAGTTGGTTCTTAGGAGAACTCTAATTGGAATCCAAAAAGGAGATGGAGTCCCTTGTCCAACAAGGGACTCCTGGGCGCCTCCAACTTGGGCACACGCCAAGGGTGGCGTGCGCCCTCCTCCTTGCCAGGTTCTGGCAGGGGGACAGGCCCCCACCAGCTCTCCAATAGGTGCATGACATGTGGACAAGAAGTCAAAGTGTCAATGGTCAACATTTGACCAGTCAAAGGTCAGACTTTTGACCAAAGTCAAAGGAACGAGAAATGGCAGGTGACCAAAAATGGCAGGTAATGTCTTACAAAATAAGACAACCTTTTCTGACTTGGACAACCTCCAGTCAGACCATATGAAGGCCTCTGATTGAGCACAAACTCCTTTGGCTCAGTCAGGACAACTTATTTATGATAGTAAAAGAAGAACGTTAGGTTCAATCGAGTGCTAGCACGATTTTCCTTGAACCTAATTGAATCTCATTCAGATCAATTGAACTAGATCAGTTCAATTGATGATCACCAGATTCAAACCCTTGTTTGTGTGACCCAGTTAGGTTCAGTTCTGTATGGTAATGGGATATGTCATGATCTCTATCATCGACATCATCGAAACTCCTTTCGATGGATCAGAACTCTTCTGATTCGAACAGCTAGAATGATCGATCATCTAAATCATTCTAATTGCTCCCAAAATCCACCAGTGACACCTAGCAGTATATGGTGGCAACCCATCAGAGCTGAATGCGAACCTCTTGGTGCAGCTACCTGTGTGATTAAGTTCTTCTATCTTGAGCCCCGATCAGATTAGGGTTAAGGTGAACTCGTCAAACCCAAGTCTCTATCATATGATGTAATCATTCGATTCAAGTCCGATGTGAAAATCTAAATAGAAACTCTTTCTATTATTTCACTCTGCCATGGCCATGGGCTTCTGGACTTGATTCTCATGATCATCATAGGGCTGCTCCTCTACCACCGAGGTAGATAGATTCCATCTTGATGCAATCCAGTTCCTACAATGAACATGCTATAGCCAACATACACCTCAGGGTTCCATATGGCTAGGAGATCGAGTAATGGTGTAGTCAAACTATAAC